>QANY01000733.1:458811-558827 GCA_003255025.1 Datisca glomerata
CCCCCCCCCCCCAAAAAAAAAGAAATAAAAGAAATAAAAATTTAGAAATAAAAATCTTAATGTGGAGTTACCTTGCTTATTGACTAGAGTGGCATGTGGGTTTTATTTTTAGTATCTACATGAAGATGGTTATACCACCAATGATATAGCGGGTGTACCCAATTGCAGGCGTGTGACAACGAGTGTTGCAAAAAGAGTTAGTGAGAGATGAAGTGTGCTTTAAAGGATAAAGTTGGTTATGCTATTCGTTTTGAGGACGTGAACGGCCCTAATACCATTATTAAGGCGAGTCTTCCTTTCTCTCTCAAAGCAAAATAGGTGTAGTCCAAGGACACTTCCTAAGGTTAAGGAATGAATTGTCATAGCGATGCCATGTGAATTAATTTCTCAACTCCCTCAAGTATATATTAGTTTAGTGTATTGCATACTAAATCTGATTTTATGTTTTGCAGTACGTGACGGATGTAGTACTTCTACAAGAAACTCTGAAGCTTAAGAAGTACATGTAAGTTTTAGAAAATTCCTTTGGGTGGTGTGAGTCTTTGTTCATTTACATGGATGATAATTTATTTATTTATTAATGGGTCATTACTTTAGAGAATTGCATTGCTCAGATATTCTTTCATTTTATAAACTTATTTTTTTTCTCGATATTTATACAACTTTTGGGACGACGATTAATTTTCATCTAAAATGATTTAAACTATATTTCTTTTTGAATGAGTTATGGATAGATGAACCCATTAGTAGGCTAGTGAACCCACTGTCATTGAAAGACATTTTTATCTCGGAAATTATAATAAATAAGTTGTTTTCTTTTATGGTTTTTTTAATTGACCTAAAACTTTTGGTTTTGCGAAAGTGGCCAAATTTTTGGACTGTAAGAATGAATCATCATTGCGAAGAATATCCAAAATTGAAAGCCGAAATCGATGTGGGTTTGTATGTGTGTTCTGTGAATCATTGTTGCAAAGAATCATAGTTGCGAAGACTATCCAAATTTTTGCGATTTTGTACGTGGGTTCTGCTGAAATTGACGCCGCCGATCAAGACCAACTACATAGTTGCGAAAAATCTTGATGTTGTCTTAATTTGATCTGAATGTTCTTGGAAAATTGTTTTAAATTGTTTTTCATGGGATAATGCTTTAAATCAGTACTTTGGTTGGTGGAAAAGAAAAAGGTGAAGAATTGAAGAAAAGCGTAGAAAATTCTGATGAAGAATCCTAGAAAAGCAAGGGAGAGATGAAGAAGATGAGGAGACGGGCTTAGATGTGGGAAGGAGTATGATACTATATTGTGTATAAAAATATAATACTTATATACTATGATATATTGATGGTATATAAAAATATATTATATAAGTGTTATGATATATTGATGGTATATTAAAATATATTATAGCATATAAATATATACCCAATGTACATTAAAATATACTACAATATATTGATGGTATATTAAAATATAATATAATATATAAATATATACTCATGATATATTTTTATATATCATTGTACACATGTATATAAAATTTTCACTTTTATTAAAAAAAGAAAAGAAAAAAACTACAGTTACGCAAAAAGTCTGGCCATTATTGCAAATGAAATTTTTTTTTTGTCCATTATCTTACTTATTTTTCAAAAATGACATATTTTCCAAAATGCTCCTTTTTGCCTGTCAATGACAATTTTATTTTAAAAAATGAATTGATCTTATAATGACAGGGATTCTCGGTCATTAAAAAGGATCTTACAATGACGGGTTTGGTAAAAATAGTAAAGATGACAGTCATAAAGATGACAGTGAGAAAACCGTCATTATAGATTAAGCCCAAGTTTGTAGTAGTGATAACCCTATTCAACCCTATCGTATGCCTTGCTCATATCAAGCTTCATCGCTGCAAACTCAAAGGACCAGATTTCCGATGGCTTAAGGAATGGAGCACCTCGAAACCCACCAAAATGTTATTAGAAATGAGACAGTTCTTAATAAAAGCACTTTGAAAATGATCTTATAGATAACATTACATACGCTAATAAGGCGATACTTATTCATTTTTAATAGATTAGAGATCTTAGGGATGAGAGTTAAGAAAGTACCATTAAGTGTAGAACAGCAAAATTATAGTTTGGATATATTCTTCTAAGAAATTATTCCATATTAGATCATTCTTAATATATCATAGCTTATAGATTATAGATAGTAGATTATTATTGAAACACTACTATTTTCAATTTCTGGAGGGAAAACATAACGAGCCCCCGGGGCATTCCTAAATTTTCAACTTAATCGATGAGACCCCTTCTGTGACTTATTTTTGTGGTTTTAGGTTGACTAACCATGTGTTGTGCATGTGTGATTTCTTCTTCTCATTATACCCCTTCCCCACACCCATAAGCAAAATGATCGGCTATGAATATCCATCCAAAACATAGCTCTTTGCCCAAAAATTTTCTCGGAAGCTTCAAGCTCTCTAAATCTCTTGTTCAATGTATATAGTGGAACGCTTAATAAATGAAAAGGGCTGCTGCTAAATGTTCAATTGTTTTCATTTCACTGACACCTGTTATTTATTCACATTACAAATTCAGTTTTAATACCATTTTTTAAGTACGAGCTTCGAAATAAACTATAATTACCACTAGATCGAATTACAAATAAGATTACAAGATATTCACTAGCCAATCTAATTGGCATGCAAGACCATTTTAACAGGCTTTCATAAAATGATAACTTGACAAACATTCCACCTCAAGCAAAAGGATTGATGACTGAAGATCCAATGGTGGGTATGTAATTTTTCTGGGATCTACACTTATTTCCTGATTTTCTAATTGCACATTCTAGTATAGAGACTTAATATCGAGCTATCTCTCTACTATTGCGCCTGAAATATGCTTGGATCCAGTGCTTGTTGCAAGAATTACATATCTTTTTGTCTCACTCTCTTATGGTGATAACATGAGTGCTTTTTTTACTTGCCTGCTAATCAAGTGCTTCATGCTCGCTCTAAACATTTAAAAAAGTTACATTTTTTCGTGAAAATGTGCTTAATAAGACTTTCGAAGTTTGGATTGTGCCGTCACTTGATCAAACATATGATGTTCTTACTAAGGCATGCAGTTCCTAATTACTATAGCTTGTTTTCAGTGCCTAAAGTTCTAGTTTCAGGTCGTAAATTTCCCTTTCGCTTGCTAGGTATTGCTTAGATATATTAATTCCTTATTGTACAAGTATTTATATCTTCTAGTGGGTCATGTGCTCAAGTTAATATGAGAAAGTATTTTAGAAAGAACTCCATAATTCATGTTAAAGAGTAAATTTTACCGTATCAGGCAGATATGATACTATAGATACCTCAAATGTATGTTACCTCAAATACATAGTGAAGATACTTTAAATATGTTTAATCATGAGTTACTTCAATTATAATGTATGTACCTTAAATATATTTGAGGTATCACAATAAAATGTTCATGTTATCATGCTTGGCCATTACCACAGAAGCTCTGACTACATAATCATACAATTCTGTTAGTCTCTATTTTCCTAACTTGTAGTCCCAACTTGTGCAACCATACATGAGTATTTTCAATGTCTATAGCACAAAAGAGTTTATAAGGATGAGACTAATGAATAAGTTAATGATCTACTTATTGATGTGAACATATTGACATGTAAATATTTTTTTGAATGTAACATATCTGCATACATATGTTATGATAAATCTTATTATGTAACTTATGTGCATCATATATTAAAATTTATATATTTGGATGCATAAACCTTTTTAAACACAAATAATACAATTTTGTGACATATACAATTCCCGTTTAAAGGCAAAGAATTCACATTTTTTCTATAAACCGTCGCGGTATATTTTATTTAGCGACGATTGTAAACCGTCGTGAATTATTAAAATAACCGTCGCTTTAGAGTCTCTGTAGCTAGTCCTCTTACGGTTGTCAAAACCGTCAGTGATTTAATCCCGAACGGCGACAATCCCGACGATTCTCCAACCGTCGTCGTATCGATTCTGACGGTTATAAACCGTCGCCATAAACTCGAATGACCGTCACCGTAGACCTATTTTCTTTTAGTGATTGAAAATGATAAAACATCTTCTGATTAAATGATATTTTATCCAATAAATTCCAGCCATCTCCTACCATGCTGCAAGCACACAATGTAAATGCACCATTTGTAGAAACTAATTGTAACCACGTGCATGTGTGGAATAACACGTTATAAGAACATGATTTATATTTATAAATTAAAATTATTAAATATGTAGAATATCATACTAAATACATTTGAATTATAAAGACAACTAATATTTAGCAACCAATCAACCAAGAAGCTTATAGAATAATTGTCAACGAAATTTTATACTCCAACAAATCATATCTATGTAAATTTGAAATATGATATAATATAACCTTTAAAAATTGATGATTACTCGATGTTACGTTTCAGTGCTATTTAAACTTCTGTCAATAAGTCCCTACCTTGATGTTTACCTAGTGAACCATCATAAATCATGGTTTAGCTGACTATGTGTGCCCCGTCATGGAAACTTTTCATAATCAACGTCGAAGTTATAAACGAATGTAAATGAGAATAGACTAAATACAGAAGAATTTCATTTTAAAAGTTAGTAGAGTTCAATTGTGTGTTCATTGCATAAAGAGTAAATGATAATTTTGGCTTAATCTTTACCCTAGGGTTTAGGGTAGGATAAATGATAATTTTGGCTTAATCTTTACCCATAGTCACACATGTATACGAGCTTAACCGTTCACTCTTTTTTTTCAAATTTTATTTTCTTAAGCTTCTCTTTTCCTTAACGAGCTTTCATCGAATAGCTCCTAAACCAGTTGATCTTAGGGTATTAGGTTTTAAGACACCCCTTCGAGCTTAGTTAGTCAAGTCCAATAGGCTACAAAATCAAATTTATTTGCTATTTTTTTATATCGCAACTCCTCCTATCCACCCAGATTGTCATAGCTCCAAGTATTTTCCCAAAACATTCAAATACTATGAGTAAAAAGGGGTACTAGGGAAAACTTTTTATAAGATTGTGAAATTATCATGGATGATAAAAAATGGTTATTTAGGCTCAATAGGGATGACTGGAAAAATAATTATGCACATATTAGCTTAAAAAGCTTAAACGGCCTAAAGATGGCCTAAATCATGTCCTAAGTGAAGTGTAGCCTAGAATTTCACCTCGAACAAAAGTCAAATTGGTTATAGAGTTCTTATTAGATCATAATAATTTCTTCATTCACATAAACCTTCTCTAAAAAAAAAGATAATCAAACGCTCAAGGTTAGGTTCTCAATATGTCAGGATTCTCTAGTGTAATGTAAATTAATACTTGATTCAAAACACACCGATACATAAATTCAACATTTTTTCCCAAAGCTATCAATAATTCAAAATCAATCTCATCATAGGTGTTAGTGTTGTCAACAACAGAACGCCAAAAAAATTAAATTATAGCCATCACCCCCAAACTAAAAACTTTCATTGTCCTCTATGAAAAGAAAATATGAAAAAGGAGTAAGTAAAGAGAACTTCCATGAATAATGATGAGTTATCATCCTCGTCATCTCTACATTGTTCTTATTGTCTCCAACTGAGAGGAAAGTGGTGCATGAGCCAAATTCGTCCATAGTTTTTTTTTTTTATAAAAACCTGAAGAGAAATAATAATAAAATAAGTAAATGAAAACTAAAAGAAACTAAAAAAATGAAATAACAAAAATATAATCGGGTTGCCTCCCGATAGCGCTTGCTTTAATATCTTCAGCTAGACATAATGATCATCCAGGCTTCACCCGTTGTCCACTGACTTTAGAATTTTTTTGTGTCAAAAATTGACCAGCCTAAGACCATTTGTTGCTCTCAGCAGCTTGTCTTCTTGCTCACCATTTAATGAAGCAGAGATAATGACAAACGAAGTAGATGTTTCTCCCATAAAAGTGTACCGTAAGAACCGTTTTATGGATGAGTGCTCTTGGAGTAGTCGATCTGGCCTTGAACCTACGTGCCTATGACTTCGTTTCTCAGGAAATTCATGCCTTTCACTTACGACATTCATGAAAATGAATGAGGTGCCCACGACAGATGGGAACAACCATTTCATCCGACATGCGTATTTTTTATTTTCCAATGGATTTACATCTTTCATTAATGGAAATTTTTTGGCGATCGACAGCGCAGCGAGTGAATTGTTGAATGTCGCGAACGCTGCAAGTGAATATATGAAGAAGATTGTTAGGGCTTCTACAACCTAGGAGAGAGTGGGTGTACCATTTTCTGGGCATCGAAGTGGCGCGCTTTTTTGTTTTCAAATCAAATAAATTATTTTATCTATGATTCATTGAAACAAAAAAAAACCTGCCTAGGTACTGACCAGGCCAGGCCGTGGAAATAAAAAGGGACTTTTCCTATGAAATAAAAGAGTTTCACAATTCAAATTTTTTTTTTTACTCTTTTCATTCATTAAACATAAAAATGAAATTCTGATTAATCTAGATAAATAAAAGTATAGATATATATCTATGGATGTTGAGATTGGTTGACATGGGTATATAAGTCATGTTATACTGTTGAATAACAAGCCCTGAATTCTCTAGATAAATGGTAGGTGTCTGGATTTACCTTCTCCAAATTCTGCACTATCCACCCACATACAACTTTCCAATTCATTGGGTGTTTGATTGATTTGAAGACATTAAAAATTACATGATAATTTTACATTCTTAAAATAAGTTCCCATTTTTGCACATTAATCAGAGTTCTTCCCATGGCTAAAAATGGTCTACCAAGAATAATTAAAATTTCTTGGTTTTCTTCCATATCAAGAACAATAAAATCAGCTGGGAAGATAAATTTATCCACCTTTACCAAAACATCCTCAATAATCCCCAATGGATATCTGATAGACCGATCAGCTAACTGTAAGGATACCATCATGAGTTTAGCTTCTCCAAGACCTAGCTTCTTGTAAACTAAATAAGACATCAAATTGATACCAGCCCCAATATCCCATCAAACCTTTTCAAAATATGAATTCCCAATTGTGCAAAGAATAGTAAAACTTCTTGGGTCGTTTAACTTCAGAGGCAATTTATTCTAGAAGATAGCAGTACACTTTTCAGTAAGTGCAACTGTCGAATACGCCTATAGCTTTCTCTTTTTTGAGAGAATATCTTTTATGAATTGGACACAGCTTAAAATTTGTTCCAAAGCATCAGCAAAAGGGATGTTTATATGTAGTTTCCTAAATACATCAAGAAACTTAGAAAACTACTTGTTCAAATTCTACTTTTGGAATCGCTGAGGGTATGAAATAGGTGAAGCATATGGTGGAGGATTATCAGGAAAGAGCTTTGACTTCGGCTTGCCTTTTCTCTTTTCCGAGCTCGTGACAAGATCATCACCCATTGTCTCAGCTTCTGCTTCAATTGGCTGAGAAATTTTCAATAATGACTTTATGAGATTCTGCTAACTCCTTGCCACTGCGAAGAGTAACGATGTTTACTTGTTCTTTTGGATTCCTCTTGGTATTGCTCGGCAGAGAACCTTGTGTTCTTTGAGTTAGTATTTTTTACAGTTGACCCATTTGAAGCTCTAAATTCTGAATAGATGCAGCTTGACTCTAAATACTTATTTCTTGCCTCTGAATAGTAGCATTTGTTCTTGCCATAAATTGAGTAGTATTGACTGTGAGATGGGTAAGAGCATCTTCTAAAAAAAATTTAGGCTGTTGAAGCTAAGTAGCAACTAGTGGATTCATCATATTCTGGTTATTCTTCCAGGAGAAATTAAAGTGATTTTGCCACCCTTGGTTGTAAGTGTTGGAGAATGAATTATTCTACCTGCTGTAATTCTCAACAAAATTAACATGTTCTGATTGAGAATGAGTAAAAGGATTACCGACTTAACATTCAGTACTAAGATGGGATCCATTACACAAATTATAAACTTCCTGTGAAGCATGAATAACACTAGCATTGGCGGTGAAAGAGCTCAATTGCTTAGATAGTGTAGCTACTTGAGCAGTAAGAGAAGTAAGAGCATCTACTTCATTAACTCCATGAGTCTTTCTTGGTACATTACGCTCATTTGGCCATTGACAAGTATTAGCAGTCATTTCTTCTAGCAAGGCATAAACATCCTTATGTGTTTTTTCCATCAAAGCACCTCCTGCTGCTGCATCCACTAACGTCCTTGTAGACTTTCCCAAACCATTGTAGAAAGTTTGGACTTGTATCCATCCATGAAGTCCATGATGTGGGTATCCTCTCCACATCTTTTTAAACCTCTCCCAAGCTTCATAAAGAGACTCGATCTCATGTTGGGCAACTATGGTGATCTCATTCCTCATTTTGGCTGTTTTAACTGGGGGAAAGAATTTGGCTAAAACATTTTCAAAGAGACCATTTCAACTAGTGATCGATCTAACTGGAAAAGAGTTCAACCAACTCTTCGCCTTATCCTTTAGTGAGAATGGGAATAATCTCAGCCTAATTACATCAGTTAAAAAATTGTTGTGCTTGAATGTCTCACAGATTTCGAGAAAATTGACTATGTGAACATTTGGATCATCGTTACATAATCCACTGGACTGATTTTCTTACACCATTTGAATGATAGCCGGTTTAATCTCAAAATTGTTGGCATTAATAATAGGGTATTGAATGACAGACGCAACCTCATTGACCACTGGCATAGCATAGTCTTGAATCACCCGATTATTTTTGTTGTTCATAATTTTAGGATTTCTCTTACATCTTCCATGGTTTCTTAATGTTGTTTAGAAGCTTCTCTCCTCATTTTTTTATTATGACGACACGTTCGCTCAATTTCCAAATTTAGAGGAGTCAAATTTCCGCTTCTAAATTTTCTCAAACACCTTAGAAAACGTCTGAAAATTCAAAATAGAAAACAACCATAAAAAAATTAAGAATCGAATTAAAATTAATAGTATTTAACTCCAATAATAATAAACAAAATCAATCCCCAACAAGCTTGTTATGATTATTCTATAGTGTAAGCGTACACCATCATCATCAAGTAATAAATTTTTATAAAAATATAGTATCGTCCACATGATAGATTAATATTAATAACTTAAATTAACTAAATGTTAATTCTAATTGAGAATGATGAAAAGTTGAGATTTTTAATTAAAGATTTAATAAAGATAAATAATTTAAATTTGAATAGATAAAAGATCTAAGGATTCTAATTTCATCAAACTAAACATGCTTAAAATTCTAAAATCTAATCAATCAATATTTATCAAATTATTGACAGTTAATTTTTCTAAAATAATTATCAATCTTTTCAAGCATCGATAACAATGAATCAAAAATACTAATCTCACATTTTTGTCAAGATTCAATAAGTTGAAACTCGTTAAGCACATGAAATTATAATTGCTACACTAGATCCATAATTATCTGTAACTTATGAAATTCTAATGGTGTTATAAACAAAGATCAAAATTAATCATCACTTCTCAGTCTCAGAATTAAATCTAAAATCATGCAGTAGTTGGTCAGACAATCACAAGCATTAAGAACGTATTATAACACTCAATAATTCTAAAAAAACATCGATTGAATTGAAAATCAAAATTTATGAACAATCGTGGTTTGGTTACATCGTAGCCGTAGATAATAAATTTAGAACATACTAGAATAAGAAAATATCCTAATAATATTCCTGAACATAGAGGAAAAGAGAAGAAAAAGCTAGGCTTCGATAAGGATGAAATAGGAGAGAAAAATACAAAAAACATTATCGCTCCAGTGTTACAACGCTGGCATTCTGTCTGCCTATACGTCATGCCAGCGTCATGATGCTGGCCCTCCTGCCCAGTTCCATTCTTTTTGCGATTTTTCTAAAATTTTGACTTCCAAATCTTTCTAAATCAATCCAAATACAATTCAATATCAAACCTACAAGATGGAAACAAAAATGTACATAAATCAATCAATAAATCTAAAAGAACTAACAAAAATAAGGTTACGATTATCTAAAATATGAGTGTAAAATGCACTCATCCTGACATTCACAACATTCTCCATTGCACTAATAAAGACATATTCGCTTGTGGCTGCAACTATTTCTGATCTGTCATTTTTCTTACCACTATTTTGCCTCTGCTATTCAGCTTTCAATTTTCAGCAATCACTTCTCTTGTGACCCATCTTCTTGCAGTGATAGCACTGAATACCCCATTTCATGGATTTTCTTCTTAAATGACCCCGATTACTATTCTTGTTCTTGCTCTGGCTTCTCCCCCGACTTTCTGTAACAAGAGCCTCTGAGTGACTTGTAGAAGAACCCAAGGTTTTCCGTCTTGTTTCTTCGTTCAACAACTGCTTTTAACTGTACTCATCGAGACTTTACCATTAGGAGAGGAGTTACTCCATGACACTACTAATGTTTCCCAATTGTCTGGCTAGGAACTTAAAAGTAGTAAGGCCTGAAGCTCGTCATCTAGAACCATTTTCATGGTAGAGAGTTGATGTACAACACTTTACATCTCATTCATATGCTCTGCAATTGAAGCCCCCTATTTGTATTTCAGGTTGACAAGCTTTGGTATCAGAAAAGCATCATTATTCCCTGCTATTTTCCTCTCATAAAGCTCTTCAAACTTATTTTCCAAAGAGTATGGAGAACTCTCATTAGAAATATAGTGATACACGTTGTCATCCACTCACTGACATATAAAACCCACAACTTGCCGATTCATCAATTCCCAGCCTTCATCACCCATATCCTTCAGTTTTCCCGAATTACCATTAATCAGAGTGTGATACTTTTTACATTTGAGGATATCTTCCATTTTTTCTTTCCATAACTTCCAATTAGCTCCATTTAGACTGATCATCCTGGTTGTATTAACCTTCTTAACTACTTTAGTGACTGTAAATCGATACCGAACCAAGCTCTGATACCACTTGTCAGGATTTTAGCGAACCCACAATAACACATATCATTATTATCGTAACCTATGAAATCAATTTAATTCACAAAAAATAATATATCGATTAGATTAATAAACCAATCACAGGAAAATAGAAAAATATGACACCTGATTTATCGTGAAAAACCCTTAAGTGTGAAGGGAAAAACCACGGGATAAACTCTGAATCAGATCTCCACTATAAAAATAATGGGATTACAACGAGTTCTTCTCTATAAAAAATAATTAACTTGAACTACGTCACCGATAACGGTAGATACACCAAAATAAATCACACAAAATAAAGAGAATCCAAATCACAACGGTAGAGATAACAGAGAAAATATCATTAGAGATGACTGTGATGGACCCATGAAGACACCCTCATATTACCGAAACGATGAGAGTAAAATTTTATCGTAACTATGTGATAATTTTTCTCTATTTTCTCAAAATTTTCTTCTACATATCTCACCTATCTTTCCCTCTATTTTACTTCTATAAAAACGCCCGTCTACGTAAAAACGGCTCTCTATGTCATGGAGAATTGACACTCAATTCTATTTAAGGTGGCAACACACGAACCAATGGAACCTTATCCATTAGTTTGATGTTAGGCGTAGAAAACCTTTCACACAAAAGGAGTTTAGTTGTGTGTTACACACACAAAGTCTCTATTATCCCCAAAGTCTAGCAACCTGTGTTACCTTCTAATTAGGCCCATAGCATGCTGCAATTTCACTTACAAGATTGCAACTAAAATTCTGGTAGTAGACTTCAATCTTTTCACCCTCAATTGATTTCTGAGACATAAAGGGCATCTGTTGGAGGTAGGCATATTTAGGACAATGCTCTGATAGCTCAAGAATTATCCTTCATATCAAGAAAAAGAAAAGAGGTAAAAAAGGGTATTCTTGCTCTAAAACTGGATATAGCTAAAGTAAATGATAGAGCAATTACAGCTTTCTTAAAGCTCTACTTCTTAAAATGGAATTCAGCGAGAGATTTATATATCTTATTATGACCTATGTTGTCATCTATCAAATTGTTGCTAACGGAGAGCAAGATACTACTTTGAAACCCAATAGAGGATTCAAGCAAGGAGATCCTCTTTCACCCTACTTATCTATCCTGGTTGTGGAGAGTTGTCAAAATGTATAGATAAGGCCCAGATGGAAGAATCAAGCCAATAAGAATAAAAGGAGAAAGTCATCTTAATCTCTCATTTATTTTTTTAACATATACAAATATGATTTTTGCATTAGCAGAATATGAGTCTTATTGAAAGATTGTATAGACACGTATTGCAAGACCTGAGGCCAACAAGTTAAACTTGGAAAAGTTTACTTTAGTTTAGTAGTAATGTGAGTACTGCTAAACAAAAAGAACTTGCAAAGTTACTTTAAATACTCTTTTCATCAAAGAAAGAGACTTACTTGGGTCTTCCTACAGGTTGGGGAGTTTTCAAACTCTGAGAATTATATTATGCTTATAGAAGGAATGGCGCAAAGAACGTCAAACTGGAAATCTAGGGAAGGAAATCTTGCTAAAGACAGTAACTCAAACCCTCCCTAATTTATTATGAGAACTTTTAAACTCTAAAAAAAGATTTGTCTCAAACTTCAATCAGCAATGATGATGTTTTGTTGGGCCAATGGGGAAGACTCTAAAGGAATCTACTGGTATTCTATGGAAAAACTTAATAAGAGAAAGGAAGAAGGAGGACTTGGATTCAGAGCTTCAATTAAGCTTTGCTGGTAAACAATTAAGCTTGGGTTTTATTCCATAGTTCTTCTAGCTTGTATACTAAGCTCCTTAAAAATCAATACTTTCCAGATAAATATTTCTTAGGTGCAAAAGCAGCCAAGAATGAATTTTGGGCTTGGAAAAGTATCTAGCAGGAGAAAGAAATTTTGAGGAAATATTCTGCTTTGAGCTTTGGAGATGAGAGATCAGTTGCTATGTGGGAGGATGTTTGGCTATGCAATGGTGTTGTGGTGTGAAGCCATTTTGCTTAAGGAAAAAGCTTTTGACTTTGGTTAAAAGCAAGCTTCTACAACTTACTAGAAGCAAGATTCTTCCACCACTTCTCTCACCTATAAATATATGTCGGAGAAGGTATTTTAGTAATCCAACTTTGAGAGAAGTTAGAGAGCAAGAGTGAGAGTCATTTAGAGAGCAAATTAGTTTCTCCTAAATATTATAGTCTTTCATTGTCTTTCCCTTTTGTTAAAGAGTGTGTGTTTTCTCCAATTATAAGAGAGATGATATTGTCAATTATGCTCTCCTTATTTTATAGAGAAATTATTGTAATCCTTTTTTCATAATATAATCCTTCTACGATTTGCCTATCATTTTTCTCATTTTTATTACACGACTTCAGTTATGATTGAGAGCTTAATACTCCAATATTTTCTAACAGTGGTATTAGAGCACCAGGTTTATAGACGGTTTTTTGTGCTACCGTAAGATCCAGTTGGTGGAGAAAATGCATCTTTAATAATGGCGATGAAGTATGAAATAGAAAAATTTAATGGGAATAACTTCTCATTGCAAAAAATGAGAATGAGAGTAATCTTGAGAAAAGATAATATCTTGGCGGCAACTGGAGATATGCTCAAGGAGATCACTGACAGCAAGTGGAACGAGATGAATGGTAATGCAATTGCTAATATGCACCTAGCACTAGCCGACAGAGTATTGTCACATGTTGCAGAGAAAAAGACGGCAAAAGAGATTTGTGATACTCTAACAAAATTGTACAAGTCCAAATCACTACGCAACAAATCTTCTTAAAGAGGAAACTTTACACTTTTCGGATGATGGAGTCGACTTCGATGACTGACCACATCAACATGTTAAACACTCTATTTTCACAGCTCATAGCAATGGGGCATACCATAGAGACAGGTCAACATGCTGAAATTCTACTTTAAAGTCTACATGATTCTTATGATCAACTCATCGTCAATTTGACCAACAATGTAGAAGTTCTAGTCTTTGATGATATTGCAACTGCGGTTCTTGAAGAAGAAAGTTGGCACAAGAACAGGGAAGATGAATTGGGAGGCTCACAACAAGCTTAAGCTTTGACGATGAAGAGAGGGAGATCAACGGAATGTGGCCCTAGTGGGAGTCAAAAACAGAGTAGATCAAAATCTAGAAGTAAGAAAAACATCAAGTGTCATCATTGTGGTAAGAAAGGACACTACAAAAGGGAGTGTTGGTATCTCAAAAAGCATGAATAGGCCAAAAACAAAAGTCCCAAGTCATAAAAGCCCAAGTTTGTGTAGCAAGTGCCTCAGATGATGGTGAGATTTTATACAATGAGGCAATAACAGTTACTGAAGATAGAAGAATCGTTGATGTCTAGCTTATAGACACATGAGCAACATGGCATATGACCCCACAGAGAGAATGGTTCCACCAATATGAACCCATATTAGGAGAGTTTTTGTTCATAGGAGATGTTCATACCTTGGAGATCACTAGTATTAGTACTATCAAACTCAAGATGTATGATGGTATTATTCGCACCATCTAGGAGGTACAACATGTGGAAGGTCTGAAGAAAAATCTATTGTCCTTGGGACAATTAGATAGCAGTGGGTACGAAACCCATGTAAAAAATAGGATCATTAAAATAGTAAAAGGCGCGCTTGTGGTTGAAAGCAGAAAAGATAGTTGTGAATTTATTCATGCTTAAAGGAGAAACACTACAAGAGGGAGAAGCATCTGTCATGATGATAAGTTCGGTAGAAAAATCAACAATCATGTGGATCCGTAAACTTAGGCACATGTCAGAATGAGGTTTGAAGATTCTCGCAGAATAAAAGTTTCTTCCAGGACTCAAAAAGGTTTTGTTACCCTTTTGTGAGCATTATGTTATTAGTAAGTAACATAGATTAAAATTCAACTATTAGACTGTCAGAAACAAAGCTAGCTTAGAGCTAATCTATTAGGATGTTTGGCAAGCACTAGCTTTATCCCTAGGAGTTTCCAGATACTTTGTGTCTTTCATCGATGCCCACTCTAGGAGATGTTGGGTGTGTCCAATAAAAAAGAAGGCAGACATGTTCGAAGTTTTCAAAATTTTCAAAGCGCGTGTGGAGCTTGAATCTGAGAAAAAGATTCAAGTGTTTGAGGACAAACAAAGGAGGAGAATACACTTTTGAAGAATTTGATAGAATTTATCAATAAGAAGGTATTAAGAGATAGTTCACGGCGGCGTATACTCCACAATAAAATGGAGTAGCAAAGCAGATGAACAGAACCTTGTTGGAGCGAACAAGAGCGATGTTGAGAACTGTCGGGTTAGCAAAGTCATTTTGGGCTGAAGCAGTTAGGACCTCCTGCTATGCGATCAATCGGTCACCTTCAACCATGATTGATCTAAAATGCCAATGGAGATGTGGAGTGGTAAGCCAACTGATTATTCTGGCTTACATACGTTTGGATGTCGTGTATATGTCATGTATAATGCCAAAGAAACATCGAAGTTGGATTCCAAATCTAGAGAATATGTTTTCTTAGGGTATGCTGATGGAGTGAAGGAGTACTGTCAGTGGGATCCCACTACCCACAAGGTGATCGTCAGTAAAGACATAATCTTCTAAGAAGATATACTACAAGGAAAAGAAAATGATAGCACTTCATAGGAGAAACCAAAGACTATTGTAATTGAAAATCAAGAAGAACCTTTAGATTCTTCTGAAGCAGCATCAGAGCACGAATAACAAGAGAAAAATTTGAAACTCCATAAGTTCGACAGTCAACTCGGGAGAGGAAAGGACAAGCTTGGCACTCAAACTATATTATGGAGAAAAATATTGCATATTGTCTTCTAACAGCGGATGGAGAACCATCAACTTTCCATGAGGCTATTAAAAGTTTAGAAGCTTCTTTGTGGATGGCATCAATGCAAGAAGAAATTGAAGCTCTCTATAAGAACAGAACATGAGAGCTTGTTCCACTACCATAAGGAAGAAAGGCCATCGAGAATAAATGAGTCTACAAGATTAAGCAAGATGGCACTGACCAAGTGGATCAGCATCGTGCTAGATTGGTGGTGAAAGGATTTGCTAAAAAAGAAGGCGTTGACTTCAATGAGATATTTTCTCCTGTTATTCGACTTACAACAGTACGAGTGGTCCTGGCGATGTGTGTTGCATTTGACTTATACTTAGATTAGTTGGATGTGAAAACTACATTTCTTCATGGGGAACTTGAAGAAGAGATATATATGCTCTAACCGGGAGGTTTTGAAGAAAAAGTAAAAGATAACTTGGTTTACAGGTTGAACAAATCTCTGTAGTCTCAAACATGCGTCGAGATGTTGGTATAAGAGATTTGATTCCTTCATCATGAGCCTTGGATACAAGAGACTCAACCTAGATCCTTATGCCTATTATAAGAGATTTGATGATGGTGATTTCATTATATTGCTATTGTATGTTGATGACATGTTGGTAGCAGACCCCAACAAAGATCATATTAAAGATTTGAAGGCTCAGTTGGATAGGGAGTTTGAAACGAAGGACTTGGGACGAACAAACAAGATTCTAGGGATGCAAATTCACTAAGACAGAACTAATAGGAAGATTTGGATTTCTCATAAGAACTATTTGAAGAAAATTTTACAACGGTTCAATATGCGAAATTGTAGCCAATTTCTACATCTCTTCCTATTAATTTCAAGTTATCCTCAACTATGAGCGGTAGTAGTGAAGTAGAGAAGATGAAAATGTCTCGAGTACCGTATGCATCAATAATCAGTAGCTTAATGTTCGTAATGTTGTGTACAAGACTAAACATTTGCACAAGTAATAGGAGCAGTTAGTCGATAAATGGCGAATCCTGGTTGAGAACATTAGAATACTGTGAAGAGGATCCTGAGATATGTCAAGGGTACCTCAAATGCTGCATTATATTATGGAGGATCAGACTTTATTGTCAGAGGTTTCGTTGATTCAGACTTTACAGGTGTCTTGACAAAAGCAAGTCCAACACATATATGTGTTTACTCTTACTGGAGGAGCTATAAGTTGGGTTTCAAAACTGTAGTCTATTCTGACAACTTTAATGACGAATGCAGAATACGTGGCAACTTTAAAAGCTAGTAAAGAGATGATCTGGTTGCAAATGCTATTGGAGGAGCTTAGACACAAACAAGAGAAATTTCTTCTTTTTGTGATAGTCAGAGTGCTTTGCACTTGGCAAAGAATCTAGCATTTCTCTCGAAGACAAAACACATGCAAGTCAAATATCACATTATTCATGAAAAGGTGGAAGAAGGAAGTGTGGATATGTAGAAAATACATACTAGAGACAATATAGCATATATGTTAACGAAAGTTGTTCACAGCACAAAGTTTATGGTATCAAACCTCTAATGACCTAGTAGAAATATAAGCAGCATGTAAATAGAGAAGTAGAAATGATAGAAAGGTTGCAAGAATGGCTTTAAGTGGGAGATATGTTGTGTTGTAAAGTCATTTTTCTTAAGGAAAAAGCTTTTGACTTTGGTCAAAACAAATCTTCTACAACTTGATAGAAACAATTTGTAGAAAGAGCTTGCTAGAAGCAAGCTTCTGCAACTTGCTAGAAGCAAACTTCTACAACTTGCTAGAAACAAGTAGTAGAAGGAGATTCTAGAACTTTCAAGAAGTAAGCTTCTTCCACCACCTCTCTCACCTATAAATATATGCGGGAGAAGGTATTTTGGCAATCCAACTTTGAGAGAAGTTAGAGAGCAAGAGTGAGAGTGATTTAGAGAGAAAATTAGTTTCTCCTAAATATTATAGCATTTGCTTGTCAATTGTGCTTTCATCATTTTAGAGAGAAATTCTTGTAATCCTATTGTCATAATATAATCCTTCTATGAGTTGCCTATCATTTTGTTTCATTTTCATTACACGACTTCAATTGTGATTGGGAGTTTAATACTCCAACGTTTCCTAAGAAATGGTTCTAATCTGGGGGTTGTTTGGTATAGATTGAGTGTAAAAGATTTTCTGAATAAAATTGTTATAATATAATTGTGAAAATGTAAGATGTCTCGAATATTGAAATTACTTTATTTGGTAAATAATATAATTGTTAGTATTATGCAAGGGAATCTTTTAAAATTATTATCAAATTTCTGATTTTACCCTTTTAGATAAAAATTGTTGAGATGAGAAAGATGAGAAAGAATGACAAATAAAATAAAATAAATATAGGTCATTTGTAATGATTGTGGAATCCACATATCTTCCAATTTTGAAGGGTTTTCAATACCCAATAATAAATCAAGAAATTTTGGATTCTAATAGTCCAAATCTCCTTAAATCTTTGCAACCAAACAAAATTATGTGTTAATTGGCAACATACCTTTATAAAAAACGCCCCTTGTTAAAAGTTTTTTTAACTTTAACACGGTATCTGGTTTAATATAGGATGATAGATGGGATATTAGTATATACTTCATCTTATTTACACCTTGGATAGTTAAATAGATTGTTTCCATTTGATTCTCTTCATCTTATTTACAGTCACTCATACCACCATGTGATAAATGATGCAAAATTACTTTAAATACAAGTTGTGCCCCTCTCTCATTCACTATTCAATATACATTCTGGAAGCTGATATGGAGAATTAATGTACCAAAAAAGATAAAGTTCTTTTTCTGGGAGCTTTTCCAGAATTTTATTTCTATTAATCAAAACTTGTGTAGGATAAACAATTAATAATGTTCATAAATATATAACTTTAAAAAAAAATCATAAAAACGGTAAAAAAAAAAAGCCAATTGGCACGATTTCGAGAAAAGCAAGCATTCACGGGCAAGAAAAATTTTCATCCACGCACACCACTTACTCCAATTCTTAATAGTTTATATAATATTTACAGTATTGATTATTTATACCTATGTGATTTTCATATTATAATTTATATATATAGTATATGTTATATAATGTTTACGGACAAGAATTGAAATTTTCACTGACGCATGTAGAGAATGATTTTTAATGTCGAATTTTTATTATTTTAGAATTAGAGTGACTATTTTTTTTTCTTGAGCTATTTTTATTTTTTTTTATTTTTTTCACTAAAATATCAGTCGAGTCCATTTGTTCTATTTGTTTTAGAGAAGAGGAATATGTCGAACATTTGTCTTTGAGATGCAAATGTAGTGTCTGACTTGGTTTGCTTTCCCACTCAATGATAGGCCTTGTCTTATAACTTTCAGATTGGTGAGTGGTTGCAGAGTTGCTTCTTTGATATTGCAAATCATCCGGATGGAGGCAATGCCATATTATCCTATTTTGGTTCTTTTCTTGGGGCATCTAGAAAGCAATGAATGAATTTGTATTCTCCAAGAAAGATGTTAATCCTATTGTAGTCATTAACAAAGTTGCTTCATGCACTGATGGTTGGTAATTTTAATTAGTGTGTTATAAATTAAAAGAAAGAGATAAATTGATATTTTTATTTGGGAGTTACAAACTTTAATTTAACGTATCTAATTTTCAGTTTTAATATTTTTAATATATAAATTTATTATTTTCCAACGATTATACTTGTTGAATTTCTATGTGTACACCTCAAGTTTTTTCTTTTGTACGAGTAAGTCATATATGAGTTATCACAAAAATAAATCTATCTCATATATCTATGTTGGATATATGAAGTAGTAGAAGTCTCGAAGAAAACTTAACAATATGAAACACTGTTAAATCGCGCACGATTACCAGTAATTCAATATTCTAAAACATGTTGAATTCTGAGATTACCAGGATTTAAGCATCAATTTTGATAAATCACGAAATAAAAAAATTTGAAATTATAGAGAGAAAACGTCTAAAATAAATATCATAAGTTACCGCCTAAAATCTAAACAAAAGGTATTTAAATTGTCTCAGAAAACCCTAAACATAAAAGAAAGGTAAAATTATGAAAATATCTAAAGCTCACGAAAACAGCTTACGTGCCTCCGAAAGTGCCTAAAATGATCTTTTCTGGGACTGAAACCAGGCCGTTACAAGTAAATCCAATTACACACGTAGATCTCTGAACGAGCATTGATTTGATATCTTACGGGTCCCGTGAGTAAACCTGAATCAAAAGTTATGGTCTCCGGAAGGTAGACTGCGCGTGCGACGATCCATTCGCTCTAAAAACTCCAACGCTACACCATCCGCATCAATATAGTTTATGGTTTCGATGGTTCCTCTATAACAAGTATGTGTAGAAGGACATTGCTTAGGCTGTTGAATCTTGGAGGCCGTACGTGTAGTGAACCTTGTTATATCGGGATACTTCCTATGAGGGTGCAGAATCAACTTTAAGGATAATGGTTTGTCATGCCTCAGTCTAAGCTAATTTGAACAACATTTTAACTGATTTTCGGGTAATATCTTTTCTTGATTCACAATAACCTATATTTTTTTCAAACAATCTTAAAGCCAATTAAGTGTTATTGTTAATTTTTAATATTGTTGAATTAAGATAAATAATTTTACATGGGCAGAAGTTGATCGTTTAATCATTTAAATTGATGTTATAAATTGATAAAGCTGTTGATAGCTTAAAACTAATTCTTACTGGAGAAGACAATAATATATGCATTGTAATTAACACTTACATTTTGTTTTCACATTGAGACAAATACATTTGCACCTGAATGAACTATTTTGTATAAGCATCGTATTCATCTAATAATTAGTGTGTTTATACCAATGTGCTTACTTGTGATAATAGATGAATTTATGTGCTATGTTTAGTCTTTTCAAAAGATTTTTGTACACTTGAATTCCTGTAGCTTCATTCAAAGATACTATTACTCAACACCCACAGCTTGAGGGTATGGATTCGAGCAGATTCGAGCCTCACACCCACAGCTTGAGGGTATGGATTCGAGCCTCACACCCACAGCTTGAGGGCATGGATTTGAGCAGTTTTATCCCAAATTCCAGTAGAATGTTTAACTTTGAAAAGGAAAAAAAACTAACTTAGAGTTGAATTTTTCATTATCTGCCATTCTTCAAAGCATTGCATGCTTTCTGAGTTTAATTGGGCCTATTTAGGATTTGCCCACTCGTAAATGACTCGTCCACGCTTACGTTCGTCGTCTCTTAAATTGAACTCTTCCTGAAGCTGCTGCTCGTCCCTGAAAACCCCATGTTCTGGCTGTAAATGCTCAACACTTCTAAGAAATCATAGTCAAATTAAAAAAACGTTCAATTAGTGCTACGAATTTAAAGGATTATAATTAAAAAAATAAAAAGCATGACATAAATTGAACTTAAACGTTGTCTAAGAAGAAAATCAAAGAGATTTCAATGTCCAGGACCTTATTTTGTGATGCCTTGGTGGATGATTATTTTGTATGAATATTGTTGTAAATTATGAAAATGAATGATGATGTTTCATGATCTTTTTTGGAGTATTTTAATTATTATTATTGATTGGTTGAATGAATATTTATTTTGTTATTGAAAATGTTAAATAACATGTTAATGAGTTCTAAACAGACTTGTGTAAATCAAATTATGACAAACAGTTTTACAATAATACAGTATTATGATGTGTCAAATATTGTACAAGTAATACAGTTTTTTAACTAATACAATATCAAACACTGGATAATATTATTTAATCTAATACAGTACGATACAGCCCGACTGATTAAGTACAATACTACTATCTAGTATTATTCTGAATGACAAACGAGCCATAGAAGTCTGCAATCGAAACCGTCTGTGAGGTATAACTATACAAGTCTGTTAATAGCATTAGTTTCTATATATGTAAGTATACATAGTAAGAATGACAGCTGGGTATTGCACGTTAAGTTTATATGCTTCGTTAACTAGCAGTAATTGTATTAATAGCAAATGCATGACAAACGCTTTTAAAGAAAAAAAACATCAACTGCTAGAATTCCTATATGTGATTCTTTAATAGGAGATTAGCTATTTGTGCTTGATGTAACGTAACTGTTGCAATACTCCTAAGTATGAAAACAACGAAACTATGGAAGGCAGCTCAGGGAGTGAAACACTTTGATAATGCTGGGAAACTCAGTTACACTGAGTTAGAGAGAAAAGGTTAGATCGAAGAAGAAGAGAGATAAAAAGTTTGACAGAACTTTAGTAAGGAACCATACTGAAGTTCTACTACTTCATTAGACTATACTCCTCATCAGTACATTACAACTAGCTAGAGATTAGTTACAAAAGTAGTTAACTATTAACAACAAACTAATACAACTGAAAGCTAACAGAAGGAGACTGCTCGACTATTTGTCTAAAACCAGTTCAACTAGGTAACTTTTGTGAGATCTCTTGCCGACTCATCATCCATGACATGTTGAGATGCTGACTTGAGATCATTACTAAGATGCTGAGGTGTCATCCTAACATCCCCTCAAGTTGAAGGGTAGGTTACTAATCTGAAGCTTGCTCTTGAGATAGTTGAATCTCGGGGTAGAGAAAAGATTTGGTCAGTTAGTTTGCTAATTGGACAATTGAAGGAACAAATCTCACAACTAGCTGATTCTGTTGCACTTTATCTCTTGTGAAATGTACATCTAGTTCCACATGTTTGGTCCTTGCATGTAAAATAAGATTTGAAGCAAGTGCAATAGCACTTAAGTTGCAGACCATAGTATTGGTGGTTGATGACAGTAGAGACCTAGTTCAGATAGCAGGCTTTTAAGCCATTATAATTTAGATGCAACATTCTTGCTCCTACTGTTGAGAAGTTTTCGGCTCAAACATAAACCAACAAGAGTTTTTGTATATGAGTGTCATAAGAGAATATGAAATAGTTCTTGAAACCTTGTAATTCAATAGTTTATCGATTATAAATAGTGCGCCATAACCAAAATATAAAGATATAAAGAGATTTGTAGGTTTATGTCTTAAATGCATATAAATGAAACTTTTTATTACAGTGTCGTACAAAATTAGATAACTAGCACAGTTTAACAGGTTTTACCGTTTTAGCGATTAACGAGAACTAATTTTTTGAAATCCACGAAATGAATATGTACCCAAGGCCATTTTTTGCAATCATTAAATTTGGATTATTTTCTTATTTACATTTTCAACTGGACTATTCCTCAAATTGACCCTAAAATAATGCAAAAAATGAGAAAATTCAACTTTATTTTAATTTTTTACTTTAAGTTGCCGGTGTATGAAATCTCGCTTACATATAAAGATCTCAAAAAATTATTTTTAATTACGACGTGAATGTGAGATCTCATGTTATATACATCGTTAATTTGATGTACCATTGCTCTAAGTTAGCTAAGATATTGAGGCCTGGTGAAAGCATCAGAACAAAGTGAATCACCAAGGGATGTTGTGTTGTTCAACTTTGCCATTCTGAGATCTTAAACATTCTTCTCTTTAGCCTTCTTACCTTGGATATTTTGATGAGAGATCAATAAAAAAGGTGAGATCACATAAAATTCTATTTTATTCAATTACATCATCAATGTTTTTAAAATGTTTCAATCTCGTCGCTCATACACATTCTGTTGAATTTATATATTACGTTCTCCTTTTAATTTTTTTAAAAATTATAAAGTGGACTCGTGTTTTCCTTTCCCCTCCCTTAATATTTTAAAAATTATAAAGCGAACCTTGTGTTTTGAAATTTTGGCACATTAGAATTTGTTAAGAATATTTATGTCATGTTTCCCCTTTAATTATTTAAAAATTACAAATAAACTCCCCTCTCTTTCTTCCTTAATTTTTGTAAATTTTATAAAGTTGAAATATTTATATTTGTTTGAAATATTTATATTATGTTTCTACCTCGTCATTATATAAAAATTATGAAATAAACCTCATGTCTTCTTTCCTCTAAGGATGTCAAAATCACACGTGGATCCCCGATCCTGCGAGGACCCGCCCCTAATAGATTGGGGTGTTGGTGAATAAATGGGTAACGGGGAAGGTAAGAGGTAACCCTAAATAAACCCCGCGGGTATGGGGCCGGATGGATACAATAGTCCTCACCTCGATACCCGCTCCATCCCCGCCCATTTATATTTTCACATATGTGTTTTTAAAATTGTATTATTAAAACTATAATTCTGTTACAACACAATCTAGCACTATTTTTGTTACTCCATCACTACACTAACTATTTTAACCGTCAAATAAGACGATACTATTATTTTTCTCATAAATTATCTTCATTGCTTCTGATTTCACAACTATCCATTATCATTCTTTTTACGCATGTCATCGTCTAAGGTCATTGCTGAGAAATTCTACACATAAATATCAAGCTTAAAGAAATATAAAAAAAAATATGTGGGTAACCCGATCTTAATGGGGATCCCCCTATCTTTGTAAATGTGGAATGTGACAGGGATGAGGTTGACATATTAAAGTGGGGATGGAGATGGGGCGAAGCTGCCCCGCCCACGTCTCGCCCCACTGACATCCCTACATTTCCCCTTTATATTCTTTAAAATCTACATTAAGGACCTCGTGACTTCCTTTTCTCTTCATTCTTCTATTTTTTTTTTTTTTTGCATCTCCTTCTTCTACTTAATCACTTTGTAGAAGGTAACAAGGTGAAATTATTCTTTCTAATTTCCTTTATTCTTCTTAATTTGGGTTAAGGTAAAATTATTCACTCTTTTTTTCTTTTTTCTT
Organism: Datisca glomerata; assembly: GCA_003255025.1. Lineage (NCBI taxonomy): Eukaryota > Viridiplantae > Streptophyta > Magnoliopsida > Cucurbitales > Datiscaceae > Datisca > Datisca glomerata. The sequence goes on from QANY01000733.1 coordinate 483,470, forward strand.
TCTTCTTCTAAATTTGAGTTTTGACATTTTTTAATTTTTAAAAATTTTCTGTTTCTCGTTATGAGTCTCATTATTTATGATTTTTTTTGGATTTTTTCATCTACGTTCTATTTTATGAATATAGTTTTGTTCTAGGTTTGACCATTACGTGGTTGACCTACAATCGCACAATTGTAGTTGTAAGAAGTGGAACCTTCCGGTAATCATAAAATGAACATAGATGAAGAAATCTAAAAAATTCATAAACAATGAAACTCATAACGAGAAATCTAAAAAATCAAAATAATGTCAAAAACCCAAATTAATAAAAGGAAGAGAATAATTTCACTTTAACCTGAATTAAGATGAAGAAAGAATAATTTCACCTTGTTATCTTCTAGGAGATGATTAAGTAGAAGAAGGAGAAGAGGAAAAAAAATAGAAGAATGAGGAGAAAAGAAAGACACAGGTATTTCTGTAAATTTTTAAAAAAATTAAGGGGGAAGAAGATGGGATTTATTTCATAATTTTAAAGAGCTAAGGGAAGAAATATGATATAAATATTCTAAGCAATATCTAATGTGACACAACTTTAAAACATTATGCCAGTTTATAATATTAAGGGAGGGGAAAGGAAAACTCAGAGTTCACTTTGTAATTTTTAAGAAATTAAAGAGAGAACGTGATATATAAATTCAAACAAATATCTGATGTGCACCGTTTTGATGACATGGTGAACACGTGTACATCACGTCAACAAACCATTAAATTGTTTAACAGAATGTGAATGGTTGATAAGATTTAAACATTTTACAAACTTTGATGATGATCTAATTAAATAAATTTTGACATTTAATCCATTTTTAATTCTTTGTTACCTTCTAGGATATGATTAGGTGGAAGAATGAGACATAAAAAATAGAAGAATGAAGAGAAAATGAAGACACATGGTCCTTTTTGTAAATTTTAAAAAATTTAAGTGAAAAAATCGAAGATATGATTAAAATATTTCATTATTTTTAAACAATTAAGGAAAAATATGATTAAAATATTTTAAATAAATATCTAATGTGTCATAATTTTAAAATACGGATTCCACTTTATAATTTTTAAAATATTAAAGAAGAAGAAAGGAAAACGATAGATCTACTTTTTAATTTTTAAAATATTAAAGAAGAGGAAACAAAGTATGAGATCCACTTTTTAATTTTTAAGAAATTAATGGGAGAGAACGTAAATATAAATTTCGAACAAATATGCAACTTTGATGTCATGAGGATGAGCTGGTAATATTTTAAATAATTTTTTGATAATGTAACTGAGAATATTTTAAGATTTAATCCACTTTTTATTTGTTGTTTATAGATGAAACCAAGATTTACCCAATCGACAATCATAAGATAGTGAAAACTTTTCATCAATGGCGAATTTGCAATTCAAGGCCGGCCCTTCTCGAAAACATGAACATGAGGATTATTATGTTCGATCCATATGAATCATTGAACGTGAAAACCAACGTCCTATTACGAGAAAAACACCGAGTAATCGAAGGATTGCTCATGTTTAGTTTTTTATTTGCACAACAGAGTATTACGAAAATGGCAGATTTGATCTCAATTTACCAAACTAAAAACGTTTCATTCTTTGTACATTTAGCTTAATTACATCCCAATATACAACACCTCCCAATAATTCCAATACAGTAAGGTGACTCGTCGTTTGAACTCGGTCATCCCGAGTCATTCCCGTTCCCTTGTCACCCACCGACGTTTCGACTAACATCCTGCGTTAAATTTCAATCACTTTCGGCCGATTACAGCCGATGTCCGGTGACATTAGCCCTGGCCCCAGCAGTTCAAGTACATGACTCTCTGGAGAGACTCGTCGGTCTGTCTCCTCCTCTCGTCTCCCTCACAGGTCCCACCAGCTCTGGTGAAATCCGTCCCGACAACGCTTGCTAATGGCCGGATATCGGCAGATTTCTCACCGGAAAACAGTCTCCTGCCTAGCTTGATAGAATTAAGTCCCGATCTCCACTTATGCCCTTGGTCCGTGTGGCCCTGCACAGCGGCCACGCTAGCCGCCGCACCTACTCTGCTCAGGTAATTCATCTTATAGATTTAATCCGGAATTTTTATGAAATAACGATCAAGAAAACTGATAGCAGAATCGAATTAGTGTTTCCGTAATGTCCTGGTACTGAAAATGATGTAGGAGAAGATGACATTTATAGAGCGGAGAGAAGGGAAAAGTAGCGGTTTTACAAATCCAGAAACCGGGAGTGGAGAAAGGTGGTTCAGGTGTGGGCCCGAGTTGTTTTGGCGTTTTCGTTAATCTCTTGGACGTTTCCGGGACTGGTGACCAAGAGGAATCTTGTCGATATTTCATGGATACGAGTGACGATATTGAAGATAAGGTTCAAACGTTTAGGAAAAAACGCGATATGAGAACAAGATGAGAAGTTTCACGAGAAGTATCTGTAGGAAAGGATAACAATTGGGGCCAGTGTGACTATTGGGAATAATGATGAGTCATCAATTTACCCAATGCCACCCTTTGATTTGTCATATTTTGGATGGTCCCACAAGGTCTTTTTCTTTCTTTTTGTAGGGGTAATTTTGTCCTTTAGGTGATTCATTTTCATTGGACAAGTAGAGCATTCTTTTGTTTTTGTTTTTGTTTTTTGAAAAATTCTTATAAATCATCGTATGTTTGGTTAAATGACATTCTTCTATTCTAATATATATACTGGCCTTTGGAATTTGCTCTCTTTTCATGGTGTCCTGCTCCTGCTCGTGGGGAGGGTTGAATTTCACGTGACAGAGACTGGGTACCACGTGCCACGTAGGATCCAAATTCATTCTTTCGTGTTTCCCTGATCATCTTATCCATAAACGTGGCAATACTATCGATACGTGTCTGTCTCTAGACTCTTATTGACATTTTACCACTGATTTTTGGGAGAAATTATTTGTGTCATTTTTTTACATTGAATTATTGATGATTTAATGTAACAGTACGTACCATTTATTAAAAAATGTTCACTCTCAATAATCTTTTGGTTTTATAATGTCTGAAATTGTATGTAACGAAAGATTTTTGTACAAAAACTTATGAGAGCATAGAAACTAGTATTTATTTCCTCTTATTTCTTTTCTCTTGACGGTACTATAGAATAACTCGAAGAGACTTTTAAATTTAGTGTTCAACAAAATTTAGTTTCACGTGGTTATTACATGACTAATTTAGGATAGGTTTCCAGCTCAAACAGCAAAAATAATAAAAATAACAAAAGAATTTATTTACAAAAATTATATTATTCATGCAATTTTTGCAAAAATACAAATAAAATAAATTCTGATTACAGTTTAAACTAAAAAGTTAATCATTTTTATGATTTTCCTGACTTTTATCTAGAAGCTTTTAAATTTAGTCCCCACTTGTTAAAATTATAACTTAACCATAAAACAAATTAAATTCGAATCCATAATCATTAACAAGATATTGTCAAATACTCATTTCATTACAATTTAATAAACTACAAATCCAACATAAAAAAAAGTCTTAAAAAGAAGGTAAAGAAAGAGACTTGCTCATTTCAAGTGGTCCTACCAATATAAAAACCTTATGCATTTAATAATTGATAACATTATTAAAATCAAAGATTGATGGGAGATTAGCTTTTTATTAACATAAATAAAAGCAATAGTTAGACTTAGAGAGGTAGCTATCCATTACCTTACCCATGTCAAGCACTTAGTCAGATAATAAGATCAAGATCTTCCCCTTTTCATATCTCAATGAATAAACAAACTAATCGATCCCATCAGCTTATTTTATATAAGGTGGGATTAGAAAACACATTAACAAAATTTAAACGAAGATCTCAATCTACTTTTATCAAATAACAATTGGATGGAGATTCCTTTCTGTTTGGGCAAACAAGAACGAATCGTGTTACATCCAGAACGTTCAATGTGAAAAGAGAACCTTTTTATCGTGTTTGGCTGATCTAGGCCTTTGTTTTTTGAATCAAAAACCCATATCAATCTAATATAAACACTTCATGTTGGATAGAAATATGTTATGCCACCCAAGTACAAATCAAGGGCTTAATTATGTTATTATTGAAGGTTCTAAATCTTTTATTGATTAATATTTTAATGTATAGTTGCTAATCCATGATTGCTATAAGTGGGTGTTGCTACAGATGTTCCATACACATCCCCTTATCATTTTCAGTTTAAAATAATTCTATTCTTCCATGAGTACTGGTGCAGTGCATGTTTGGGGACCCAGAAAATAGCTGAAAACGACAGAGCATGAAAAAAATGATTCATGGAGGACCACTTCATTTGGAGTTAATGATGTTCCAAAAAACAAAGACTTATGTACTTAATATATCATAACCGGGTCATTTCTCCTATGTATCGACACTTCCAAAATTTAGGGTGACAAATATACAGATAGTAAATATAAAAGAGAGCCTTTTGCAGCATAAATGGAATGAAACAAGCTACTTTTGACAAGATGAATTGAGTTATCTGCCAAACTGAGCAATTCATATCTAATAATAAGCAGCAATCAACAAAGAACAGGGCTTGAAGCCTTTGTCAAGTTACCTAAAAACCACAAATTCACCTCATCTTACATCTAGTAACAATGATAAATCACACGTTCAATTACCTTTTCGGCATATCCCATGTTTTAACTCCGCCTCCTACTCGTCAAGAGCTCTCGTCAAATGTAAACGTCCTCTCTTGCTGTAAACGAAGTACTGTAAAAGGAAAAACATCACACTGAGTCGACCCCTTCACACTGTTGTCGAGCTAAGTATCTTTCCCTTCTTTCTTTCTGATATTAAAACATGAAAATAGAACGCAAACACGAAGATAGAAGTGTTAGAAATGAAAGTATAAGAAAATTTGCAAACGCTGGAAAGTTAGAGGAGATGCAGAAAATGCTTAATTCTCACCCATTCGTCTATGACGAGACCTTCCCCGACAATATTAGGGCCGGTTTCTTCCGCAGGTCTTTTACGCGCCTCAACCGCGGCTTCAGACTCCGCCAGTTGTCTCATTAGTTTCTCCATTACCTTGCAAACAAAACGAAACCCGGGAATTCATTAAAATGAGGGGAAGTATTTTAAGCCTATAAAAATCCAGGGTAAGCTCAGGATTATACAATCTGTATAAATGTACAATGAACTAAAGATAGTATGATACAACTTACAGGACTTGAACGCTCAGGGTCAAGAAAAACAACCCGTAGTATTTGCTCTACCGCTACCTGATCCTTTTGCTCATCAAACTGTGCAAATTTATTCAGTTTCCTTTGTCAGCATTTTCACAACATATAGATTTTTTGTCTGAGAGAATTAAGTACGCATGCCAAATAATGTAGCCGAGAATTTAAATGAATACATCCCTTTTCATTGAGAGTTAAATAGTTCCTAAATATTTGAAATAGTTCTAAGGTATCAAACTTGCTATGTAAAATTATCGTGCTCATTACTGTTATCTTGATAAATAGACGAAGAGAAGATCATGTAAATCAGATATTACGATTGAAATAATTATTGCACACTTCATAACTTCACCGTGAAGAACCTCCCTCTCTCTAGAACCAAAAATATTTATTACGATTTAAGACAGAGTCAAAAGAAGTACCAGTTCCGGTACGTATTCCATTTGTCCTTTCATTTTGAGGCTCATGATCTTGAACTTAACCGTGCTTTTCTGATCCACAGGCTTCTCGTTTTGTTCCGGTGGCTCCACAAACTTAAATACTGTCAACCAAGTCATTTCAAACGGGACTCCAATTAAATCTAGATAATAACCTCTGTGATATACACTACCGCAGGAAGTGGGGATAAGAGTTGAGATGAGAAAAAAAATTGAATTACCAGTTGCAATAACACTCTCGCCCGGAGCAAGTATACCCCCTGGAGGACGCATGTAACAGCTCTTTGGTGCAGTTGTTTGAAACTAAAATCACTTAAACAGGTCACAAGTTAGATGATCCAGTAGCTACCGACATGGATGACATTTTTAAAACAGATATTAAGCGGGAAAATCGAAATGACATGATACTATTTCAATCGAAATGACATCCAAACTATTGAATTCTTTTCTCAGTTTTAACAAAGTCAACATAAGATGATTAAAATATAGAAATTAGCACCAAAGGAAATATCTTACCAATGTTTCTTTGCAGATTTAAGCTGATATTCAGACAAAAGTATTATATAGTTACCAGAAAAGCATTAATATACCAGCTATATCCGCTTTGGATCAATAACGATTCGGAATAGTCAGTAAATTTGACTATCCAAACATAATAAGCAATTACTAACAAATAAAACGATGAAATCGTTATAACTTTACCTGAATGATTTGTTTTCTTGCCAAAACATTGAGTATTTTAATTTATTCATTGCCTTTTCATCACATAACAAGCATTTTTGAGTACGAACTTAACTACTTATGATTGATATAGTACATTAATTTCATTAAATACATGGTATTTAATATATATATTAATTATGGATAAACATATAGTTCACTACCTAAAATATCTGAAGAAACCTACCCACCGTACCACGGTCCGGGACAAGTAACGTATTACGTTGCTGTTTCGTGTACCGAAATTATCCACATTCTAGATAACATATTTTATCATCTAAATTTTTGTCCAGAAAACTGATAACAAAGTAATGTATGCATGAACAACCCAAACGTAAGGTTGAAAACAGCAAACAAAGAGCGATTCTTGCAGGAATTTATTGGAATACCTTGAAAGCTACATGAGACTTGCAAGTGTTCTTGATCTCAATCGCACTTCTAACCTGCTTCCCAGGTTCATCTTGACATAAATCAGAAAGCAAACAAATCAATCTGTGAAAAACGAAACAATTAAGCTAAGGAATAACCAGATATTAGTCCTTGTTCTTCCCTCCACCAGAAACGAAATTAGAGAAACACGGAAAACCTCAACAGGAAATAAAGGGATCAACTAAGCTATAGAACTGAAACAGTTGAATAGATAAAAGATCACCAAACAAAGCGAACACAAGAAGACGAATATAGAATTCTGTAAAATAAAACATGGCCAATTTAAATCACTCTCTTATTGCAGGGAAAAAGGAAAAAACATAGGAATGTCGATTAACTCAATTAGGTTTTAAGGTGACAAAAGAGGGTAGAATTCAGGTCATTGAAATTAAGCAAGACGAAAGCAAAATGCGCTGAAAAATAACAAAGAGAGAGCAAGGAAAAGGGATTACATGGAAAGAAGAGCTTGTTGGGAGGATCAAGACGGAGCCTCCTTCTGGTAGGAAGCAGAGATTTCGCCACGGAAGAAACCATACTTGAAGAATTAAAACTCGATTGCTCCATAGATTGATGATTCTGATTATGCAAATGAACATTACGCTTAGAATTCGAAGAAGAAGAAACATTGCTGGTTTGCCAAAACGGCATTCTACAAAAGCTCCAAGATTTCGCAACAGACTCAGGATTCTCATCATCCACAGCCATACTCACCGTAAAATCAAAATGGGTCTGAGCAGAAGAAGCTACTTGCACAGCTAGATCAACTGTAGGCTCGTGATGGGAGATAGATTTGGGAATTTTCTGTCAATAAGTAATTACTTGTTTAAGGGCACAATCTCTGTAAAAGTTATTTTATTCTAACAAACATATGCAAATTATAGCTGAAAACGACCCTCATTGTCTCCGATATTTGTTTCCTCTAGTTTTCGGAATTTAAGAAATAGTGGTTTTAGTGTTTTACTTTGATTTATTCGCTGCCATGCCACCGCTAGGAAGGAGTTGGCAGCCCGAGTGGGTCCGGTGGAAGGTGGATCTGCTCGGAGACCATAATCACAAAGCTAACTGATAATAATCTCATATAAAATTCTCGTTTGTGATTATAATCCTAATTTTACATAATCATTGCATACATTAGTGCTAATCTAACAGATAAATATTAATATTATTAAAATCTAGTTTCAAACCATATTATTTATTAGTCCATATAATTATTTTCTCCAAAAACTCTCACAGTTGCAATTTTTTTTTAATATTCTCAGACACTTATTTATAAAAATTATAGTACGTAAGCATGTAAAATTATCAAGATTACAATAATAATATGAATGTCTTATAAAGAAAAAGTGTCGGGAACACGATATTTTTGGAAAGAAGTTTGCAACATTTTTCTTAACATGACTTCTTTTTAAATAAGGTTACTAATTTATCGGTTGGTTTTGTCGTTCACAAAGCTTTTGACTCTATTAGTTGGTATTTTCTCTTTGAAGTCTTAAGATACTTTGGTTTTTCTGAGATTTTTATTGGTTGAACTTCTTCTACTTTGATTTCGGTGTTTATTGATGACTTTTTAAAGGATTTTTTTAAGTGTCAACATGGTGTTGGCGAGATGACGATCTTATTCCCTCTTCTGTTTTATTTAGCCGAGACCTTTTTGAATTTATATCTTGCTCACTTTATATATTCAAACTCTTTAATTTCGATATCTTCTCCAAATACGATGCGAGTTCCTACACATTTTCTCATCTTATAACTTATACTGTTCATTTATAGTAACGATAAACATCATGATATTAATATTGTAACATTCTTCCTACAATAAATAGATATTCCCTGTCATTTTCATAACTTATTTTTCTTCCTTTGCTCCCATATTTCAATTCCCCATGTTGTATTTTTATGCTAAAAACCCAATCATGCTTCAAAAGAATGGATAAAGTTCCAGTTTTGGCTTTTACAATATGATAAGAAAGAATGAAATGAGGAATGATGCTAAACATTTGTACATGTTCATGTAATGCTATTGATCATCAATATTCCCATATCGCAATTCTTCCAAAAAGTAATTTATCCTTTCTCATGCCATGTAGCATATCAAATAATTTACTCTTCTTTTTCTTCTGTCTTCAAGTTTTTTTCCTTTGCTGAAGGGTATTATGTTTCTTAGTTTTAAACAAACATGTAAAAAGCGTATCCAAATTAAGTTAGTTATCTAGCTTCTATGTAACTGTCAAGATAGTTAAGACAATTAGAAACTAATCTGTTAACTCATGCAGTACGCTATAAATAGATATATATCCACTTGGAAACAAAATCCAGGAATACAAGTGATTTTGTTCTCATCCAAAGTAAGAAGAGAAAAAGGCAGCAAGAAGAGAGGAAGACAATGGTAGAAAAGAAAAAATTTTCAAGGCCAATACCACTTGTCAACAAAATGTCATATCTGCAATATTAAAAAAGGGACATTTATGTAAAATTACCCTCCAAAATGGTGAATCTTACAATTTTTCCATTGTTTTTTAAAAGGTGATCCTATATTTTTATTTTGAAAATTATAGTCTATAACCTTTTTTAAAATTTCACATGAAATAATAAAATTTATTTTTTAATGTATATGAATGATAATTTTTCAAAATTTTGCATGTTTTAATTTCTTTTAAAAATAAAAAGGGTATTTTAGAATTTAGTATTTCACTCACTCACTGTACAATATTAGTTAAAAGATCTATATTTAGATCCAATATTTTTAATGTCATTTTGGCTATTTTTTTATAACATAGCCGCCAAAAGCCTATTTATTTTTAGTTTTTTTAGATTAGGGCATTTAGACATTTTTTAATATGGAATTGCTTGGCGTCTAGCCCATTTAATTTAGAAATGCTCAAAATGTTTTTTACTTTTCAATCTTTTCATTCAGTTCAAGATCATTCTTGCTCTAATATTTATAATTTATTATTACATTGAAAAACCAAGCATTTTACATGTTTCTCAATTTTAAATCCTTAATAACTTTTACTCAGCTAATCATATGAATAATGAAAAATGTTTGTTCTTTTAATCATATTATAGTTATAGTAGTATTTTTGTAAGTACCATTAGATAATGATGATACTACCGAAAAATTTTAAAAATAAATAAACAACCCAAATATTTCTATAACTAACATATGAATTCAGACTAAAACAAGTTATGGTAGAATATTATAGTGACAATGAACATAATAGATTAACTAAACTTCAATCGAAAAACTTGAACTAATAAACTTACCTTCTAAAATTAAGCAAATTTATATCAAATTTATAGTGCCGTTCCTGTGGTGAATAATATAATACTAAAAGTTATTTCATCCTACTTGAAAAGAAAATTAATTCAAATATTAGATGAAATGTTTATATAAAAATTAATAGAAAGAGAAAATTTGACCAAACCGTTGCATTAAACTTGTTGTAAAATTTGAAAAGATTCGATACAAAAAGGTTGTAGAATTCTCCACTAGTCTTTAAAACAAAGGCAATATTGAGGTCTAGATTTATGTAGAGGCTAACGCTAACATTAATAAAAAATTTAACAAAATGGGATTAATAATATTCAAAATAATTTATGAAATATATTATATTATTTATGTCCCTTAAACTCTTGAATCAAATTCTGTTTGCACAAAATATTCTGCGTCAGATGCTATCTTCTCCAATGATACATGATAAAATTTAAATATATATGATCTTTACGTACGATGTTAGATCGAGTCACGACAAGCTAATTGATTATAAGATAAAATAAAAGATTCATAGCACATAAACTTATTGTTCTCATGTTCGCACTACAAAAAATAGAGGCTTTAACCACGAAAGTAAATTCATCGCAAAAGGCCCATTTTTGGTGACCAACTAAACAGTTAGTCGCAAAGAGAATACATATTACCAGGAAAGAATGGCGCTAGATTTTTCATGTGTTTTAACGACGAATTTTATATTTCATAGGTAAAAGTAGAGCTTCGCTTATGGTTTCATTACAGTGGCTTTGATCTCAGCTATCTACAGCATTTACATTTGCTAGCTATAAACCTGCATAGTTTATGTTTTAGAGGTTTTTAAGGAGTCCTCACGGTATTTTTCCTCAAGAAAATATCTTATTGCACTCCACATGTCATTACTGTCTTTTTTTGTCATTCAATTTCTGTTTATTTGCTTAGGATGTTTGCTTAGTGATCTTTTGTTGAACGTTTCTCTAAATAGTTAGTTAATTTACAGAGTGACAAAATGGACAAGAGTTGGATAAAAAAATTTAATAGATTGTCCAAGGAGTATATTGATGGTATTTTACAGTTTATGAGCGTGACCAGTAATTATCTCAATGTAGAGGAAAAAGCTCGTTGTCCATGTAAAAAATGTCTTAATTCAAGACGATTATCACTTTGTATCTGAGCATGCTAGATGATTTTTTAATATTTTCTAATTGATGCTCATTGTTTAAAGATAATATTGTTACTTTCAATGTGGGTGTGGGAGTGGGTGTGGGTGTGGGGGAGGCTTATCACCTTGTATCTAAGTGCGCTAGATGATGTTTGAATATTTTTTTATTGATACTCATTGTCTAAAGATAATAGTGTTAGTTTCAATGTGTGTGTGGGTGTTGGGAGGCTTATCACTTTATATCTGAGCGTGTTGGATGATGTTTGAATATTTTCTTATTGATGCTCTTTGTCTAAAGATAATAATATTAGTTTCAATATGTGTGAGGGGGAGGGGGCTTATCACTTTGTATCTGAACGTGTTAGATGATTTTTCAATACCTTCTAATTGATAAATATATTTATCTTGAATTTGGCTCATTATGATGTTACAAAAGAATGCGTATGTGTTTTACAAGATGAGCCTATCACTGAGGATGCCACACCTCACTCCAAATAAGGGATAGTTGAAGAAGTCACCGAGCGAAATAAAGGTCTTGGACATGGAGCCCACCCACATCTTCCAAGAAAAAGAGTCGAGTTGGAGTTGAAAATATATAATTAAAGAAACAAATCAAGTCGATGGAGAGTCAACTACAAAGCTTACTCGCTCGGGCTCGCCAAAATGATTTTCCACCTCTTGACAATAGCTCAACAATAGAAACATGAGATTTAAAATATTTGTTAAGCTTTGTAGTTGTAACATCAAGCTTTAAATATACTATTTTTTACTTTTCTCTTGGATACATTTGTGAATCAAATTTCGTAATGAATTATGATTCATAGATTTTGTAATGAACTACTATCTTAATGATTAATATATGTATTTCTTAAAAAAAATATCAGGTTTGATAAATTTTCTGATGATATTAATTGTTATTACATGTGTATATGAAAACTAAAAAATTTATCATTTTGTAATGTAAAATTTGGTCGCTAAAAATATTTCGCAACAAAAAAATGGTCGCAAAAGAGTTTAGGCGACGGAGAGAAAATATTGATGGCAAAAGGTTTTGCGACAAAACTTTTTTTTGTCACAAAAAGTTTTTGTGACAAATAAAAATAATGGTCGCGAAAAGGTTTTTGTGACAAAATTCTTTTGGTCGCGAAAACCTTTTGGCGGCCAACTTTTATTTTCGTCACTAAAGGCTAACACCGAGTTTCATAATTCTTCGTGAAATACTTTCACTGACGAAGAAAAAATGATGAAGTCGCGTTAGATCTTTCGCGACCAATTATTGGGGCTTTACCGACCAAAATGTTGGTCACTAAAGCCCATATTTCTTGTAGTGTCGATGAAAGGAATAGATTTGTAACCATCTCTCGCTAGTTGCTGCTTGCTAGTGTATGGTTTATTGTCTTGAAAATAAAGAACCCATAGTCACGATTGTTTATGGTGGATGTGAAAGTGACTCAATGAGTTAAATGTTGTCTATGAATACCTATATTGTATCCCTTTAAGTATGAACAAATTTAGTTTTGGACGCAGTCCAATAAACTACTCCATGTGCAACTACTCTTTTTTTAATCAAGAAACTGAAATATAATTATCAAGAAGGATGAAACCTCCTAATAGCATCCTTATCATCAACAACCAAATTACAAGGCCTAGCAACAAAACTAATCTCGAGCAACAAAGGCTACAGCAACAGAGTAAGGAAACCTGTTAAAGTTGCCATCATAGTTAATCTTCATAACACCTCTTGAAGGAGGTTCCCAAAATCTAGAAGTGGTGGATAAACCAAGTTCACCAGTATAAAGCTCATTTTCTGCTTTAATAGGAACTAGATTAGCCTCAATATAGCAATTAGCAGCACGAATTACTTTATTAACAATTAGGACTAGATCAGCAACTTCCTTGTTAAAGACAAAGTTGTTCCTTCCTTTCTAAATATGTCAGTAAATAAAGCAGAAAATAGTAGTTATAGTAGAGTGATCAGTAGAAAACAGTAGTTATAGTAAAGAAATCAGGTTGAGCTTCAAGCTTAAGCTCTAAAGGAGATAGAAACCACACTTTATTAGCTCAATCAAAGCCTTTGATGATATGCTCAACAGATTCTATATCCTGGTTATAGATTGGACATCTGTCACAGTCAATGAGTCTCCTTTTATAAAGGTTATGTTTAGTAGCTAACAAATTCTGTGAAGCCATCCAAATGAAATACTTGATTTTAGAAGGTATTTTTAAGTTCTAAATAACCCTCCATAAATCTTTGCCAGAATTCAAAGATGAAGAAGGGAAGTTAACTAAATCCAGTTTCAAATCAGCAATCGCCTTATAAGTAGATTTAACAGTAAAAATGTCATCTCTAGTATGAGACCATATAAGCTTATCCTTAATATCGATCTTGGGGATATTAATAGTCTAAATCTCATTACTAATCCAAGATGGAAATAACAAATTAATTCTATCCAGGTTCCAAAATCTGTTTGAAATTAAATCAGCCACACACTTGAAATCCTAGTTCATGAATTCAGATAAGTCAACTCCACTAGACAACCATCTATTAGACCAGATGTTATTAGTCTCACCATTACCAACTCTCCAAATGGCTCCTTTTTAAATTTCCTCCTTGCCTTACCAAAGGCTTCTCCAATGCCAAGAGACAGCTTTAGGAGAGGGGGAAAGTAGGATATCAGATGAAGGAAAGTAGATACTCTTAAGAAGCTTTGCACATAAACACTCAGGTTTTTTAGAAAGATACCAAGCTTTCTTAGCCAGCATGGAAATATTGAAAGATTCCATCTCTTTAAAACCTAAACCACCCCGATCTTCGTTGGAAAAGAATTTCTTCATAGAGTACCATCTCATACCCTGCTGGTTACCATTCTTGCTCCACCAAAACTTCAAAATGGCAATTGATTGTTTTTGCAAATTTTCCTTGGAGCTTGAAAATGTTCATAGCAAAGGTAGGGATAGCATGAGCTACAGATTTAAGTAATACCTCATTGCCTCCATGGATAAGAATTTTGGATTTCCAAATGGATGTTATCTGATCAAGCTTCTCAAAAAGCAAGGTAAAAACAACTGCCTTAGAGTGACCTCAGTTAGTAGAGAGCCTAAGATAATTGCCCATATAATTAAATATAGGAATACCTAATATATTAGCCAGTTATCTTTGCTTTCTCAGAAGAACGTTACTGGTAAACCAAGTTCAGCTCTTAGAGGAGTTCACCTTTTGACCTGTTGCATTACAATATCTTCTGATACAATAACAAAGGGCATTACATGAGTTGATATTAACTTGGTAGAAGAAGACACTGTCATCAGCAAACAATAGGTGAGAATAGGTGGGCTATTCATTTTAATTCTTACTATCTTTTTGCTACTGTTCTCCATTGCTCTATTGAGACATCTTGAGAGGAAATTTGCTATAAGGATAAAGAGGTAAGGTGACGAGGGGTCTCTTGTTCTACAACCTCTGCTAGGCTTAACCAGAAAGCTAGTACATCCATTAATTTGAGAGTAGTACATAGTGGATGTAACACATCTCATGATCAAATAGGTAAATTCTCACTAAATCCCAGTTTAATGAGAAGATTTCTAAGAAGCACCTAATCAATTCTTTCATAAGCCTTAACTATATCATATCTAAGGCTAAAATCCTTTTATTTCCTCTCTTCTTCTTCTTAATATGGAAGAACATCTCTTGAGAAATAACTAAGTTGATCTGAATGTGTCTATTACTGACAAAAGCACTCTGTTACTCAGAAATAAAATCATTCAGAAAAGGTTTAACTTTAAGAACCAGAATTTTCGTAATGATCTTGTAGGTGAAGTTGCAAAGGGTTAAAGGTTTGTATTGAGCAGGGTTCTCTGGATGTTTGACTTTAGGTAGAAGAACTATAATTGTCTTATTAATAGTATTAGGACGATAACAACTATTAAAGAAGTCTCTGACAGGTCTCAAAAGATCGTTGCAAACTAAGCTCCAATTATCCTAAAATAATACCTATAAGCCCATCTAGACCGGAGCTTTGTTGGCTCCAAGAGGAAAAACAGCTTCCTTAAGTTCTTCCAAAGTAATCTATTTTAAGAGCATAACATTTGTCTGAGTAAGACCATCATTCTCTCTTTGATTCTCTTGATTTCAGGAACTGGATTCCCTCTATGATTAGAACTTCAATCATTGAGAGCTTTTTCGTAGCCTTTCAACTTAGCAATCAGGTTATCTATATCCTTTGTATCACTGCCAATATTCCATACAGTCTTAACAGCTTCTTCATACCCATCTTCCTTTAGCCATTTATTTTCAAATTTAAATTGATGACTCCTAAAATACTTGGAAGAATAGAGATAAACCATAAGCATATTGTGGTCAGATCCAATGTTGGGAGGAATGAGAACAATACAGTTAAGGAAAGAGTTAAGAGTAACAGAGTTAAGGAAATCTCTATCAACCTTTTCCTCAAAGATTTCACAGTTATCATCAAAATCTCTAAACCTTTTAGCTCTTGTGTTATCAAAAGTTATGCCACCCATCTTCTCCTCCGTATACATCATTTCATTGAAATCACCTAAAAGCATCCAAGAGGAATTGTTTTTGGGTTTAGAAGCTAAAATCATGTCCAAATCCCTCCATCTCTCATTATCACTTCTATTGCCATAAGAGAAAGTTATTCTGTCAAGCGACTCAGACAAGCAATTAATAGAGTTGGTTGTGTTAGAAATACTAAGTAAATTGACATCACTGTTCCAGAATAGGGCAATACCCCTTGACAGACCAGTAAGGTTCACAACATGATAGAAGTCAAATTTGAATTTCCTAGACAATGATTCTACTTTAGTACTTTTCATCTTAGTCTCAACCAAACAAAGTAAAATATGTTTATGAACTCTTAAAGCCTCTTTTCGAGCTTGAATTGTCAAGGGAGGACCTAACCCTTGGCAATTCCAGCAGATGATCTTCATTGAATATTGGGTCTTAAAGCCTCTTTTCGAGCTTGAATTCTCAAGGGAGGACCTAACCCTTGGCAATTCCAGCAGATGATCTTCATTGAATATTGGGTGGCATTTCTAGGCTGCCCATCAACACCTCTTCATCAATATATTGCTTAAAATCATTCTGACACTCCATAAACATCTTTAGCTTTAGATCTTTGATACTATATTTCTTGGCTTTCTTATATATCTCCTTTGCTTCTTGAATGGTCACTCCTTTGGACTTAGGCCTACCTCTGCTTCTAGGCTGAGTAGATTTGGTTTTTTCACTTAATTTGGTATTCAGTTCCCTTGAAAAGAGTATGTCTTTGAGATATCAGCTTGTCCACCTTCTTTGAAAACCAAGTTCTCTGAGTTAACCGAGTTCTCCATTGTTTTTAGGACAATGCCCCTGAGAACATTAGATCATCCAACCAAATCATCTCTGTAAATAGAAACCTTAGGTCTTGTCTCACCATACTAAAATGCCTCTCTTATATTAACAAGTGTTTTTAAGTTTGCCTCAGACTTGAGCCATTCTCCATACATGCAAGCTTTACCCTCTCTAGGTTCTTGATAGCCTCTTATGTCGTGACTAATCTTCCCTCAGTAAAAATAAAGTTATGGGATTCTTTCGTACTTCATATCAATCCAAATTGATGCATTTACCTTCCTTTTAACCAAGATTCCTAGTTGTACATTATCCCGTTTAACCTTAACAGACCTGACCAAACCACTTTCCAGAGTGTACAGATCAATTTCTAAGATTTCACCAACTTAAGAGGCTAATCTTCTAACTACAGGTTCCAAAATCCAGTCTGGTGGGAGGTCTTGCAATTGAAGCAAAACTGGACATGAGTTGAAGGTGATTTCTGAAGGTTGAGTGCCAGCTCCATATCTCTGCACGATGAGAAGAGCTCCATTGAAACTCCAAGATCCTCTAGCCCACACCTATTCCGCACCCTTTGACATCTCAAATTGAAACAAAAAGATATTCTTTTCCAGATTCTTAATATTCAGATTTGAGTCCAAGTTCAATCATCTTCAAAGCATAGAAGCCATGGTTGATGTGTTGATCATTTTATCAAAAATCAACTTGCCAACAAGACATTTGTCCACCTTCTTATCTTCTTGAGGCAACAAGCCTTCAATATCAATCTCAAAATGATCCTCCATCGTAAGAAAGCCACACTCACCACTAGTACGAACTCCAGAAAATAACAAAGCAACAAGAAACACGAGCATACTAAAAAGGATAGAGAGAAAGGATGGATCTTTGAAAGGATGAAAGAAGCCGTTTGTGTACAACTACCCAGATGAAAGGTAATAATAGAGCTAAAAAATTCTGGTACATCTTCAAAACGGAAAAAACCTATACTGGCTTCACAGAAAAATCAGAAAATCAAGAAAGAGTGTGCGTGGGCAAAGACGTAGGAAAAGACGTAGATCGTAAAAAGACAATAAATCCTGTAGAGAAAAAGAGCATAATAGCCATAAGGCTATAGAACGTAGGGTAAAAGTTGATAGAAAGCCACACCGTGTGTCGAATCAGTAGAAGCACCATTTTCCCAATTACTCGTCAAAGAATTGTCGCCATTTTCTTGATTAATCTTGCTAGTTAATTTCAGAATTATTGGGATGTCTTTTTTACTTCACAAAAAGTATATGCAACTACTCTTTAGTGCACTATATTATTGGCGCATAATAGTTGTATTTAGAGAGAAATTTGTCAGCCGTTTTCATCTGTTGTTAGGTTAGGTTATTACGCGTGACTCACTTGCTGCTCTTAAAAATACTACTTCCCACGGTATTTATTTCACTCAAGATTAGGTCTCTCTACCACGTGTTCCGCATGTGGCTTCAAGGAGTATTTACGCTTGGCATAAACCTGCTTTGATCGAGATCTTTGGAGATGATTCTGTACTACAATTCGATGGAGGAACTTTAATTAGTTTAGTAGGCATGAAGATGCTAAATGAAATAAAATATGTTCTTTATTATAAGTATGTTTAGAAAGCTTTATAGATAGATCCTTGATAAAGAAAAAATTGATTTTAAGATCCAACATTTTTTAATGAAATTTGATTTTTTTATAAAGAAAAATACTAAATTGCCCTAATTATTGACATTATGCTAAACTTGATGTCTGCAAGACCATGGTATAATCAGATTTTTATAAATTGAGGTCTAACAAGTGTTAATCACAACACTAAGCATAATTTTTTTGTTAGACTACTTCTAGCATGGGTCAACTTAGACTTTTCACCTATAAAAAATATCTTATTTCGTAAAAAATATCCAAGTATGCTAATATCGTTATTTCTTCCATGGGTTCTATCCACCGAATTTCTCTTGTATTATATTAAATCTAGTGACTTTGTATAACTGATATAATAGTGTATTGATTATAGTTAGATAAATTTGGTTGTAAATTAGTTTGGGTTAGCTTAGTTCTAGCTGAACTGAAATGTTGAGATGTATTTCAATTGAGTTGTTTAGCTCTTTCAGTGATGAAATGATTTTGCCATTCTATCTTCTTCTTCCCCCCTCTCTCTCTGAATATTTCTACATGATATCAAAGTATTCTTCAAACTAACGTCTTACGATGGTTCATCCATGGCTTAAGAACAAACCTCTAGGTCTTCCTCTTCTACTATTGCAAATATCACCTCTAATTCTCTGATCTCTCTTCTACTATTGTGGAATAAATGAGATAGAATATATTGAAAAAATATTAACAATACCATACATGAATTGATGAGCTATCAAAAAGCAGGTAGGTGCTGACTAACAGAGAACGACACCTGAAATCTAGTGACACACGAAGACGCTTGGATTGCTAGGATGACCTGGAGGTCCAGGCAACACATAACAGTTAAATTCAGTCAAAACAGTTACCACCAACAGCCACGTTCTTATTATCAATAGGATAGAGTGGTGTAGATTTCTATTTTATTTTTGTTAAACGACTATGAAAAAAGGCCTATATACGGAGGCCTATGTATCGGTGAAAAGGCAAGAAATACAAGACATACTACTCCTAGATGATTTCACTCTCCTATTTACTGCTTTATATTCTTTGAAGTTCGTATTTTTCATAAATTGTAATCCATTCAAATCAAAGTAAGATCGTATAGAGGAAAACAATTCCTAATTTACAAATACAAAAAAGACCAGATTTGTATAGATACAGGATTAAAGTGCACGAAGACTATAACGTACTTTATTTTATGATAACCTAATAAAACATATTAAATCTAGACTACCTTACGTCGAAGAAGATACACAAATATTATAATAAAATAAAATATCACATTAATATAGTAACCAGTAATGATGAAATAATATCAAAGTTCTTAACACAAACTCTTTGAATGATTTTATAAAAAGTAATTACATCAAATAGTCAAATTTAGAAACTTGAGTTAAGTAATAGCCCATTTTTTTCTTAGGTAAATAACAGATTTCTTGTTGCCGCATCACCAGTTTTCGGCTTCCTATTTACAGTGAACAGATTTACCCTCTATCGATGATTTTCTGTTATTGATTTTGTGAAACCATTTTAATTTATTAGGAGGATTTTCCAGTTTTAATATTAATTTTATTTTTTTAATTCAAAATTGTATAATTGTCATTATCTCATCATTAATATGCTACATATAAGGACTTTCAGTTATGAAAAAAATCTTTTTTTCCATAACCGTTTGATAATCATTACATATTCGATTTTTATTAAAAAAATTATTTAAAGTAATCTTTTATGCACATGCATGATCGAATAGAGTCTTATCATGAGCGAACAAAGAAATCTTTGTTGTTTTACTAAAGTTAACCATTATTGTCGAGTTGATCTCATATACATCAAAAGATGATAGAAGGACAGGGATGAAACTCTTTCTTGGATGATAGTGAAAAATCGATTAAAAAATAGTCAATAGATAGGAAAAATGAGTTACATTTTCCTTCAATGAAGTGTTTTAAGCAAATGAGTCACCTTTTGTCGACGATAAAAGAGTAATTGGTGCTTCGACGACGTCAATGGTGTTTCGACGGCGTCAATGGCAGTTCCTAGAGTGATGGTTTCGAGATTGTTTCGAATCAATTAGTGTTTCTTAATTTTGTTTTGATCCTTTAGTTTTTGATTTTTGGGTTGATTGACAGGTTTTTACCATAGTTAGAGGTAGTATCTTAGGATTTTGCCATAGTTAGTGAACTGTAGATTAACTTTTACATTTTTTATTTTTTTTCTTTGAATTATCATCGATGGAATTCAATAATTGAATTAGTTGCATTTAATAGGAGGTTGGTTGAGAATTATTTACCTATTGGTTGAGTAAAGGGTGGGATTTTTCTCCTGTAGTCGCGACATTATTCATCTCACAGGTAGCTTTAATCGTATGGTTTTCTCTCATTGTCTTAGAGATAATAATCATTTCGGTGGATGCTTGTGCGAGGATGGATAAATATGCTTCGGATGATACATTTTTTAATGTTTCAGAGGATAGATTTCATTTAGTTTTTAACTTTTTTTATTTTTAATTCTTTCTTTTGGCTAGTACTCTTTTTTCTTTTTGGGGTTTCTCCTTTAGTGTTTTTTCCAGGAAAGGTTTTAACGAGGCTAGCCAGTGGGGTTTCTTTGAGCTTTTATTCTGATTGAGACTCCACATGTGGTGTTTCTTCTGGCTCTTTTCTTTGCTTTGGTTGGTCTAGATTAGATTATGAGGATGCTAAGGAGGTGTCAGCCACCACAATAAAAAAAGGCTATGATAACGGCCAAAAAATGCTCTCATAGTGTTTCAATAGCGTTTCTGAAAATGCTATGTATACCGACGTTATTAAAAGTCTGCTACCTATGATAGCATTTTTTAAACGCTATAAAAAAGCCCATGATAGCGTTTATTAAACGCTATCAAAATCTTTTTATAGTGTTTTATAAACGCTATAGTAGGTCTTGTACAACGTTTTATAAATGCGATCGTAGGTCTTTCATAGCGTTTTATAAATGCTTTTGGAGGTCTTTCATAGCAATTTCATTACTTATTGTTTTGTTAATGTTATTAAAAAAAATTATAACTTTTTTTATTACTTATACTTACAATTGTACAAATATAAAAAATAAATAACTTTTCAGAAAAATTCACAAAATAACAAAATCACGTATCATTTTATTTAATTAGTCAAAATTATTACACACTAATTGTTTACTAGAAATCACATCTCAAAATGATAAATTACATATTGATTTTTACATAGAAGAAGAAAAAGTAATTTATAAAAAAAAAATTAAAATCTAGTATAAATTCATATCTAGGTCTGAAGGTGGATGTACCCTAGGAGGTCCACTTGGTGGTTTTCCTTGGTGAGGAGGTGGTGGCGCAGGGAACTATCTTGGTGATGCTTTAGGACAAGATCAAAATATTGTACCAAAGCATGAATGATTCATTCAGATGAAGTAGTAAGCCTCATATTCCCAATAGTACAGCCTAAATGATCAACAACTAAGAAATGACTTATTAGATGAGTAAGTTAAGAATTAGTAGCAGACTTACAACATTCTATGATATAGTATAGTCGTTGGTGGAGAGCAACTAAATTCTGACATTTAACTGCAAACCAATTTTATTATCTTATGTCTTAAAATACAACATTTAACAAGCAATCAAGTTTATTTAAACAATGTCTTATAAGACCATAACAAAGCTTAAATGACATAGAAGGTTCATAGCAACACTAAGCCTTTCAAATTCATCAATTACCTCACCCTCAAAAAGAAGAAAAAGAAAATAGATTAAATATGAATTGCATGAAATTATAAGGATTACATTGAAAAATACATACCATGTAATAAGGTACTCAGAACCGTTAGAATATTTGATACTAAATCTACTACCAAAGTTTAGAGTTTAGCATGTAGTTCACTCATTGTGCATTAGTTGATGGAGAATGATGGTCAAATAAGATTAAATAAGCAGGAAAATGTTTACAGAATTAACATCATAGTAACATACAATTAAATGTGTTTGGCACAAGCTTATAAGAAATAAAATAAACACTAAACTTAGCGTATGCAAAATTGCATCAACTCCCCCCCCCCNCCCCCCCCCCCCCCCCCCGGCACGCACGCGTTCAAACCCCATTTCAACCAGAATAGTCCTGCAGTAAAACTCAATTGATATTCTCTTTGCAGACATATCATTTAATATTCTTTAGAAACAATGTTAAATATTATAGTAACCTCCAAAAATTATATAAAATGCTATAACAATCAACATGAGTACATGTGAGATAAAGTCTTAACTGATTTAAAACTTCCATGAAATAAAAGTTTATGTCATATATAATCTACTCAAAAAAAATTTAAAAAAAGATAAAAACTTTACAAAAAATAGTTTATAAAAAAATTAAAACTTTACAATATGTTGACCCTCTTCTATTAATTAGCTTCTTAAACTATGTTTTAGTTATAGCCATTTTTGGCTATTGACGTTCTGCTAAAAATATACTAATAAATTACAGTAATTGGAAGTTGACTAAAATCAATAACAGTATTTGGATTAAGTGGACTAATCCAATTTACGAATATTTTTCCACATCCATTATTCAACCTCTAGATACAATATTCTATTAACCTTCTACTTCTCTTCCTCCTTGAGACTTATTATTGATATTGGAATATAAGTCAAGATATCTAGATTATCTCTACTATCTTATAGTTAAGCTCTTAGAAACACAGAAGAATAAAGGAACCCATAATGTTGCAGCCATATCTACAAAGCTTCAAATACATCAGAGAACTTAAATGCTACTACAAGAAATTGGTAATGGAAGCAAATGCAACTTCTTCCATCTACAAAATGGAAATGAGTTTAATAAAGCAAAGTCAATTCTGGACCAACTTTTTCACACCAATACCAAATATTAGCTAGACATCCATATCAACCCAAATTAAAAGGAAAATAACCAAACATTAAAACAAAGTCAAAATAACCCCAAATACATAAAACTAACAGAAAAGGCATGCAAAGAAATGAGAGGGAATCACTTGCACCACAAAGAGAAGGAGATGAGAACCACCTGCATAGCAAAGAGAATGAGAGGAGAGGGAGAATCAGGTGTGGGTTTGGAGAACCTAAAGGTTTAATCAGGCATAAAGGGAAGAGAGTTATGCTGAGGGAAGCTTGATAGGTGTGGAGTGCCTAATCTCCCAGATGTATCAAAAGCCTGGAGATTCACAACAACCTGAGTGTAATCACATAAATTAATTTGGTTAAGTGAAATCTCAAAGTCAGAACTTTTTTACAAGTGCTGACCAAGACCAAGTCAATTGGTGGCATAAAATCTACCACATTAGGCAAAAATAAAATTTCATAAGTTGAAACATGAATAACATAACTCAGAGATATCTCTAAAAGCTAAAAGAAACATATAAGTTTGAAACATGAACACAGTAACTCAAGAGGTCAACACTACACTGTAACCAAACTAGAAAAATATTCCTCAGAAACTAGAAATCCAGAAATGAGAAGCATATAGAATAACAGACCCACAAAATTTGCTATATTAACCAACAAAAATTAAGATAACCTTATTCTCTTTTAATACAAAGGCACAAGTTGACTAAATAAACCTCAAGACTAAGCTCTTTCTTAAAAGAATAGCCTAATTATACTAAATAAACCTTCAAGTATCATAAAATATCATTCGTGCAATGTTAGAAGTCCATCAATTCCACCCTTCACAGTGGAACACTAATGGGTGAAGAGCAAAAGAAAAATCTCAATTTCATTTATAGCTTAGCCAAATGCACGTGCAACCAACGGTTATTCACTAAAACACCAAATTATCATACAAACAAAAAATTTAGAAAAATTTTGAAGTCATTTTCAATAAATGTTTGGTTCTTGGTTGAGACTCTCATAACAAATGGACTTTTTAGAATTCAATTAGTGACTTCCAGGAAACATAGATTGTTCCAAGAGTGAAAGAAGTAACCCGAGACAGGTCGAAGATAGGTTGAAAAGGAAAATTAAACGCTGTAAAATAAAGCATAGACTATCAAAAGCGATACGAACCGTGATTGCTATTAATCAAACATACTATTTTCAAATTAAACCGTAGAAGCATATCGAAAGGATTTAAAAGACCATCAAATACTATTTATAATGTCTTAAAATCAGTCCTGCAGAAACATCCACATTTTACAGTAACTTTGCTTCTATCTTTAACAAACAACATTTCAAAATCTGGAGAGAAATAACAAACATTGGTTCAAAAATGAGAAAAAATCAACTAATCTCGCTCAAGCATCTAAGCAACAAAAGTGATCAAAACTGCTGGCAACTGTTGGACCAATCAAAGTTAATTGAAGCACAAGTGAGATGAAAAAACATTGGAATCAGTAATCCATTCAATGATTATAAACATGAAAATAAAGGAAAAATATTTTAGCAAGTGAACAATTCATATGTTCTTGACAGGAAAGATACGGTAAACAAAAGTATTGAGAGAAGCTCAGTAATTTGATGAAAATTTGCCAACAGAAAATGAGTCCTACCACTCCATTGCATAAGGGGAAGCAACCACTCCACTTAGAACCAGACCTTATATTATTCAATTTCGAGAAATCAGCAGAGAAATATTTATCTTAATCATAACAACCAAAAGAATGCTCATTTCATGTTTTGAATCAGATATCTTCAAACGTGTTTCAAACCACTAGATTAATGAGCTATTATTTAGAACAAATTTTGCAAAAAGAAAAGTTTGAAAATAACTTTGTTTAAAAGATTGAGACCGTGGCAGAGGAGGAGATAACTCTCATTATGTGTCAAAGAACAAGTTTATGCAATAAACTTTTCAGCAGAAACAAAATCTAGATTCCATATATATATCAACCCTTCCACCAGACTTAATACTGTCATTAACATGTTCTACGTATTCTTCATCTCTATGCATTCTTTGAAGCACAACTCTACAACATTGGAGTCTTAGAGAAAAAAAAATCAGAAGAAAAAAAATACACACAATCAGACTTGAATTAGAGATTAAAACACATTTTGCAAGGAAAAAAACGCTTCCTCTTATTCTGAGAGGTAAATCAAAGTGGGAAAAGGGCTGGAAACAAATCTGCGGAGTTGAGATAGAGAGATTCGTAGAGATAAAGAGAGGGAGACATAGACGAAGAGATTGAGAGCTAGAGAGAGAACGTGCGAGTGTGTGACTAGAAACGAGGATGGATACCTGGGCTCACCACAGTAGAGAGCAGCTCACATGAGAGTTAGGGCTTTTACTGAGAGATGGAGTTTTACACGCAGGAGAGCTAGGGCTCTTTCTGAGAGATGGAAATTTACGCGCAGGGGAGCTAAGGCTTGTTTTGATGATGGAGAAAGACAGGTAGAATCACCTTAGTTGTCGATTTTCACCACCTGAAAAGTTGGGCTACTGCTGATCAAAGATTGTCACTAGAAAGGGGAGAGCTCTCGTACGCAGATCTGGTAAAGGAAAGAAAGCAATTTCACAAATTTGTATTCTGATAGAATAAGAAAAGAGCAAAGTGAAAGAGCTTACCAAGGGAGAGCTCACGAGAGAGCATGAGAGGACACGCAGGGAAGCTGGTTTGGTTTTATGATTATAGAGAGGAGAAGACGCGCATGGAGAAGCTTTATTTTAGGTGTTCTCTTTGACAAATGATTTTGGGAGTTTGAACTACGCGGCATTTGAGTTTTTATTCCCCGCGTGCTTGAGCTTTTATCGTGTTTTGTTAAAAAATGTTATGCTTCAACGCGATAGAAACCCTAAATTGTTGTAGTGAGTTTAGGTGAGAAGTTATGGTGCACCTATTGATTTCCTTCTCCAACTTGAATTTCTTTTTGTTTTCTGCCCTGGGCTATCCCCCTTGCTTTTATGTATTTTTTTATTGATTAATGAATGACTCTTTCTGTTGGGGTATTTTTACACCCTTTCTCTTTGACAAAAAAAGGATGGGATTTTCCTAATTTCAAAAATTAATTTTTTGGAAGATTGATTTATGGTTAGTTTCTTTTTATTGTTATTTTTTCCCAATTATATCATTATCTCATTAATAAGGCGATTGAGCTGTGGATTAGGTGATGCTGATTTTAGGGGATTTTCAAAATTTAAAATTTTTACGATATTATTAGATTGACTTTGTAATTATTCAAACAAACAATATTTATGTAATCATAGACTTTGTAATTAGTATATCAATTAATAATCAATTGATTTACCCGAATGATTAGTTTAAGTTTCACATTTTTCTTTTTTATTTAAATATCATTGGGGTTTTTTCAACTTTTGAATTAGTTTCACTTAATAGGAGGGAGGTTGAAGTTGATTTACCTAATAGTTGATGGATGGGCGAGATGTTCTAATCTTTCAAAAATTTAAGTTTTTTTTTTGGAAATTTTGATTTCTATTTTAGTTTCAATTGATTGTAGATTGATATTCCAAGTAGATCATTATTTCATTTAATACGGGGAGACGTTTTTTGTGGGATTTTTAAAATTAAACTACTGTAATATTTGTAGGTGGACAGTAATAACCCAAACACATAATATTTTCTTAATTATAGGGTATAGAATTAATATATCAATAACTTCCATTTGATTTACCCGAATTAATAGGTTTGTTACTTTATATTGATGAAGGGTATATTAGTTTAATATTATTGAATATTATTGACCATTTTAGAAACCTGCTATTTACTTATAACTTTAGAAAACCTGTTATAAATTAAAACACCCCTCCTAAACTTAGTGTAAAATTTCCCTTTTATTCACGGATTCTGCTCTTGCCCATAGAAATTAATTTGCAATGACAAAGGTCAGTTCACTAACCAAATTAATCCACAATATGAGTTATGGTCAAGTCAAGATAGGCTCTCATGACCTTCATCAACACATCACCTTGTCTCCTACTGTTCTCATGTGTGGTTGGTTATTGAGATCAACTTGTGCTAGGGTCAATACTCTCAATTTCATTCACCGGCAATGTTTGCTTCTCAAACTAAGAACTCGAGTTTTTGAAAGATAAGAAAATCATAAACTTTTAAAGGGGAGGTCGTTCTTCTTTCAAAGTTTAATATGGGCTCTTTTGGTAAATCATGCACCTAAACAATGTTGAGCCAATCCAGTATTTCATTGGGCTTATCGACGTGAATATTAACCTAAAGTATAGTTCCCGTAAAAAAATGTTGAATAAGAGATGATTATGTTCAATCTCGTGAATATTAACCCAAAGTATAGCTCCCGTAAAAAAAATATTGAATAAGAGATTATTATGTTCAATCTCAACTTAGAAAAGAGATTGAATAAGAGCGCAATCTCTCAAATCACCTAAGATTGCATCTCTTTTTGAAAAGAGAAAAAAAAAGGAAAAGTTAACATGTTACATGTTCATTGCTTTTACATGTAACAATTAAGTTAATAGCCATACAGAAATTCCCAGAATTCTATATATAATTTAACATATAGAACAAAAATTACACTATAAATGATTTTGCAAAATTCAATCAATATTGCCACAGCCACATAGTACCATATTATAATCTGACCATAACCAATTTCACCATCATATATACAGACACACACACTATTATGTGTATTTCTTGACTGAAGCTTTCGTCCTCCATCATATATATATATAGCTGTAGAGGTTTAATTGGGACCCCAACAGCTTAAGTACATGACAGTCCTAAAAGACTCAGCAGGCTGCTGCTTATCTTTAGAAGAAACCATAGCAGAGGAAGAAGAAGATGATGATAACTTCTTGGTTTGAGAAATAGATCTCATTTGGTAACTCTTTGCATATTGGTGTGCTGATCTTATGGTGTAATTCCACCTGCATATTCCTTGGTCCTTCAATGCCTCTACTACTCCCACGCTCACTGCCACCACCCACCCTTTTCTTGTTGAACTCATTTTTTCTTCTTAATTTCTAACCACAAATCTCTCTCTTTAATTTGTTGTATTTTTTTTTAAGCTGATGAAGGAAATGGTGGGGTTGTTTGATTTGTATATATAGGGAAAGGGAAAGAGAAACTGATGGTATTGTGAAAGAAAACCAGAGGCTTCTACTTTGCTTGGTGCTGTAGCCCATGGTTTTTTCCTGGACTTTATTGCCCTTTTGAACCACGTGGCTAGTTGAAGAGGAGGAGGGACAAAATTGGGACTTAAAGGTTGATATTTAAGCAAAGTAATATTATGGGCACACGGTTTTGGTTTATATAATAACAAAGAAACAGTGTTATCTAAATGTCACTAGCTGTTTATGCCACGACCTGTCGAGACAATCAATTCTTCTTGAGTCTGTCTTTCGCAGACTATTAGGCGATGACTTGAAGAAGTTCATCTAAAAGAAAAAAGATGACATGTTGTTTGCTGTTCATTTGGGATTTTTCTTCAAAACATGTCATTCTGATAACACCAAATTTATGAACATATAATTCACTAAATGTACATACAAGAACAGAGAATAGTACAGAAAGATGAAGACTCAATTAGGACCCCAACAGCTCAAGTACATAACAGTACGAAGGGAATCCTCAGACTGTTTAATCTTATAATCAATGTCACTTTTCTTAGCAGCATTAGATGAAGAAACGAAGCTTATAACACCTGAAGACTTTCTCATTGTCTTATGAGAAGAAGAAGAACAATGAGAGCTTATACATGTATTGTTGTATTTAGGACCCTTATCTTCCATCCTTTGCGTCTTCCACAGAAAGAGATAGATAGACTCAATAAGAATTACCAGTTTACAACTGGGTTTATGCTCAAATTATAGACTCTGAAAGGCTAAAACAGAGGCTATGTATTTATAGAGAGAGGAGGTTGGGTAAGTGAACACTCTATGACTGTGTTAAGAAAGTATCTTTTTTCCTTAGCCATCAGATCAAACTTTAGTTCCTCAGATCTAAACCATCCACTTGGTTTAAAACATTGAAAGTAGTTTAAACCCTGCAGCTTTTCACAAATATTTTCTTTTTACCCAATTCAGTTACTTTACAGAAAACAATTGATATGCTTCAATCAGATACAAATACCATAATCACTAATTAGTTACAATATTGAAGTCTAAACTAAGCTATGACTCGTTTAATATTTTGAAACCCAGACTTTTTCAATCAAGTCATTTTACCATCTACTTTGTATATAAAACCTAACGTATTTGATGACAAATGGAGCGTTAAGAAAATGATGGCCTCTGAAATTGTTAACTAAAAGATCTGTTGAAATCTGTTAGATGTCTAGTGCAAGTTTCACATTGCTTAGAAGTGAGCAGGATTATGGGGTATATAAACATAGATAATATTTTATTGGTACATTTACCTTTTGGGTAGAGTTCAAAAGTAAAGTCGTGCGGGTCTAGACTCAAAGTGAAAAATATCATACCAATGTATAGATATGAAAGGCTCATTGTCCCAAAAAGTGGTATTATATTCATGCCCCAGATGTGGATGAAATCCTTGGATGCGAAGTCGACTCGCGATAGATTCACGTTTGAGGTCAAGGTAGGTGGTGGTGCTCCGATGCTTCATATAAGGATGTCTCCCAACACAGTGGAGAGGAGTTGACATAGATAGAGCAAGCTCTTGAGATTGGTGATGCTCCGATGTTTCGAATAAGACGTGTTGCCCAACAATAAAGAAGAGTTGACCTCGAAGGAGTAAGGTTCCTTCCTAATGAGGAAGATAGACGAATGGATAATGTATAGTTTAAGGGGAGACCCGAACCGTAAGAAATATCATCATTGTCTGTTATTTTAGGAAATGATTATTAAGTGTACAATCAAGTCTCACATTAATTAGAAATAAAGAAGATTACAGATATATTGAGGTGGATTAAATTTAAATACTACATTGGTTTTTAAAGAAAAATGTGTGTTCAAAATAAAATAAAAAGGTAATAGTACTGCATAGTTTAAGCAAACTTTAAACAAGAAAAAGACCCCTTTGCATATATGAATTTTAAAGGGCTAATTATGAGTGGTTGTAGTCCTAAGCAGATGAACACTATTGAACCACGCACCTGTCTAATAAATCATGCCTAAAACCTCTAGACTCTGCTGTATACAATTTTACATTGTTTTCAGTAGCTAGATTCGGTCGTATAGGGTTAAAAACAGTCTTGTTGCTTAACTTGCTTTCTCCTAATCAAAATTTTCCCTCTACTTTTTTTAATCCAAAGATATATTTTATCTGTTACTGTTAAGCAAAATTAAATAACAGCTAAGAAAAAAATAAGATTGTTTAATGTATATTAATGTAGACAAGGAGTAAGCTGTTTCCAATTAGATTGGAGCAGAAGGCATATTGACATGTGAGGGGATGGATAGAAGGGACACGTTTGAGTCATTTGGATAAGATCAACACATTATTATTACTGCAACATGTACCTCTCAAATCTTCTGAGATCCTCAATTTTTTATGTTTTAATTTTCTCCTAATAAAATGAATGAGTCTTATTTATGGGTGTTAGAAGGGATCCCGATTTTTTAACAACGGCATAGATAGAACTTTCATCTAGCATATTCAGTGAGATTTGACGGATTAAATCTGTTAAAAATAAAAAATAAAAATTTTAATTTAAAAATTAATATTTTAATATAAAATTAGTTGAATCTGATGAAAATGGCGTCTCTAATTTTATATTAAATTATTAATTTTTATATAAAATTAATGATCAAATCTGACGAAAATGCCGTCTCTAGGCAATGATAGAGAAACTCATTCTATGTTAAATTATCTATAAGTAATATAGAATTTTTTTTTATAAAAAATCTAATCACATATAATTATCAATCAATCACGCTAACGTGGCATGAAAATAATTTGAAAGTACATGTAGATTATGCCATGGTGTGTTTGAAACGAGTCACTGGAGTAAAGCATCCATTGACAAGGCGAGGTCATGACATTTGATGAAATATTATCGTCGTCGTCTGTATAATCTCACCTATAATCTTATCAGATCATTACATCTATACTGTTTCCAGGAGAGTGTAAATGTGTCTCCCAAGCTTTGTCAACTATTGTCAACTATCTTGATATGACATAAGGCATCAAGATGCCTATCTATATCCATATTGTTCGGTAGAAACAAGGGCTAAATTGAAGAAACACATCTAAGTTATTTTGTAATCACATGTCTTAGATAACTTTTATTATTTTTTGAAATACATTTTTAGTCTATTAACTTTCATAAATATATCAAAATGATCTATTAATATTTATTTTATCTAAGTTATTTTGCAATAACATTTCTTAGATAACTTTTATTATTTTTTGGAATACATTTTTAGTCCATTAACTTTCATAAATATATTAAAATGATCTATTAATATTTATTTTGATTACATTTATCTATTAACTTTTAATTTTGGTCATCCATTAAATTTCATCAATTTTCTCATTCATGTTGCTGATGTGGACGCCACATGGGCGATATGTGGATGCTATGTGTACTTTTAATCATTAATTTTTCTTCGGGTTAAATCCAACCTGCACCCATGAACATGAGGTGGGTTTTTGTTTCTTTCTGCTTCGCCGTTCATGGATTCTGATGAAATTTTTTGAGCAATTTTATCCCACGACTCCATTGAAGAACTTAAAAAAATATTCAAAAATTTCTTTAATTAAATGGTTTTAGGAAAGGATGTGAACGTTCATCTCACTTAAAAGATGTAAAAATGTGCTTATTTTTCTCCTTGCTTATCCTACACTTTTAAGCACCATTTCACCACCAACCATGATTATAAAAAGAGGTATATTTGTGAGAAAAAAAAATTAAAATTCTTAATAAAAAAGATAAAAACAAATTGGGTAAGGGACATGAATACAAAACGGTCAAACTGTATTTTTTTTTTCTTTTTTTGCATTAGCCTGAAAGAAGTGCCTAAAATTATATTGTATTGTTTGATATGATAATTGTCACGCCGAGATGCAAAATATTTAGAATATTATCAAAATCAAACATTTTCTTATTTTTTCACTCTATTCTACTAAAACTCAATTAGTCGAATTGGCCATAATTACATAAGGAAATTGTCGTAGATTTTGAAATATGAAATTAGTAATAATAAAATAACATTACATTACAAAATATGAAACTAGTAATAATAAAATAGCATAACACTACAAAATATGAATTTAGTAATATTAATTTGATCTAGCCGCTAACCAAATCTGACCGAACCAATGACACGTTTACTTGCACTAGTTTTTAACATATGTGTTGTATGTGAATATAAGCTTTATTTTCTTATTCCTTTATACTTTTGAATTTAGTAATAAGTAAACCAATTTCTCAAGCACGTTTAATCAACAATTAAAGAAAATCAACTGATTTCATAACTTTTAATCATGAAACTCATTTAACTTATCAGCTAATCTTCTTATCCTTCATTTTTCTTATTGAATATAATGAGATTTGTAATAACCGTGAGATATTGATACAAAAGTTAAGTACAATAATGGTATAGCTCTTATCACCATTTATTGTCAAAAGCATGAGATGCTTACTAATTTAGGATTTTTCTCTCTTAAGTATAAGAAATAATCATATCAAGTCAGTTTGGAAATGTATATAGTTTTATCACTTATATAAGTTAATATGCTATACATATTTACTATTTGTTAACTATTTCTTAGCATGTCAAATTTATTTAAGACATATCTCTGCTATCATAAAATATGGCAAATTAGCCATAAATTATATTGTTACAATCAAGCATAACAACAACGATAAAGTGTAGTTTAAAAATATTCACATATTATATAATTTAAGATAATAAAAAAATAATAATTTTGTTGCGTTATTAAATAAATTTATTACAATCATGGCATTTAATTTTAAGGATAAGTAAGTGATTTTCAGGAAAAACGTTAGAAATTGTGGATTGCATTATAACATTAAATAGAAATAAAGGTAACACAACAATTCTGTAAATATATTTATTACAAACAAGTCAATATTATAGTTATGAATAATAATTGCAATAACATAATTATGAAATGTAAATAAAGTAAATATCAACGTTAAATAAATCAGACAGAGTAACGGTAATGAGAATCAAACTGAGTCTTGTTTGAACAGTTTTCTTAAAATGACTACGCCTCCTCACTTGTTTGAGGTTGATTACAGCGTCTGTTTCTCAAGATAAAATGGTTTGAGGTAGATGAAGAGCACATGACTCTACCACCTTGATCGAACTAACTTGTCAGAATTCTACCACCAGAGTAACGAAATAAAATCAAGTCTTGGATCAGAAAACCAAACCATCGACGGAAATAGAAATAAACTGAACCGAAAATAAACCAGACTAAAATAAGCCGGACCAAGAAACTAGAATAAAATAAATAACAAACGTGGAGAGAAAAAAATTAAGAGAAATGAGAGTTAATTGCATTATGTGAAAAATGAGGAGGGGGAGACCTCGTTTTATACTATTCATGGGGGAAGCCACCAATAAAGGTCACTAACCCATTAAAGTCCTATTTAACCCCAAAAACAATTTTTCCTCTTAAATTGTAAAATAAAAAATATTTTCGGCCTTAAACTACAAAGAATATTCAGGTTTTTAGGGCTATATGCCATTTTAGAAACTTATTTCATAAAATAGCCAATAATTTTTACATTTAGCATTTTAGCCGATATGTAAAAAGTCAACAAAAAATAATAGAATTATACAATTATAACCCTAGATATATAGAATATTAAAATAATATTTGTCTAATTATATGTTTACTACGTTAAATATATATTTACTACATTAAATTATAGATTATTAAAAATTATAGATTTTTTCAAATATATATTTACTATGTTAAATAATATAATATTTGTTAATTAGTAATAATATGCATATAGAAAAACTAAGAGTGTAGGTTTGATAGTAGTAAAAAATATTACCATTACCGTATGTGAGGATGTAGCACAAAACTCTTTACGATTGAGTGTACATTCTTGTATAATTGTTCATCTAAAAATTATAATCTAATATGAAAATATACCGAAGAGTAATAAATTGTTCTATCTTCACATATTATTGTTGAAATCGTATAGATCATAACATAATACTCTAAAAAATCAAAATAAAATATGTAAAAAATAAAAGGATGTCAATAAACATTATCAACGACTCAACAACTCAATTTAAATCTTAAACAAAACCTGTTTTTCTTATCAAGTAGAAGAATGGACAGTTAAACTTAAACAAACCCATTGTTTCACTTGATAAGGAACTATGGTTACAAATTGCCACTTTCTAATAGTTTAAAAATATGAATTTAAATTTACTTTTTAAAATTGTTATTTTCTATTTATATTTTATTACTAAATATATATTTGTTTAAAAATCACAAAAAATTCCTCCTAACAATAATTGTTTGATCAATCTTTTAAAAATTTCATTTAACGAAAATTATATAAGTAAATATATGAGACAATATTTAAAAAAAATTCATAATAATTTATATAAGTTCTTATAGAAATTATACCAAATAGTTATGAGTTGTCATATTTTCACATATTTTTGTTTAAATTATGGAGATTATAATCGAATATGCTAATAAAAAATAAAAATAATATATATATATATATATATATATNATTAATAGATATATATTATTTAAAAGATCAAACCAAAAGGATAATTTTCTTTAAAAATACAAAAATATAAATGAATAAAACAAAAATTGAACATGCCACGGAAAAATTTTATTTACTTTTATTTTATATTTAATTATTTTATTAATAAATATATATATTTAATTAATAACTATATAAACAAAAATGGTGTAAGCAATATATATTTAATTAAATTTTTATTTAATTAGAAAATGGTATAAACAAAAAGATAGACGTTGTCTAATTAATAACTGTTTACACAAAAAGATTACTGGTCTACTCCAATAGTTGTATAAATAAAAAGATGATGTATAAACAAAAAGACTCTTAATTGCTTAATTAAATTTCTATTTAATTAAAAAACAAAGTAATAATTGTATAAACGAAAAAGATAATTGTGTTTACTCTCATTTTATATTTAATTAGAAAAATGGTTCTATTATAATCCACACAACTTGATTATTTACATAATTAAGTTTAAAAATTGATAGAAAACTAAAACACCATATTAAAATGGCTATATGCTACAATTTCTGAAGAACATTTCATATTTTATGACATTTGGGTTTCTTATGAAAAGGAAAAATAAATCTGGAGCAAAAAACAGCTCATGACCCCATAAAAGGTAGTTTATATAGAGAAAGCCTCTAGGCTTATCAGATTACCACTCTTGATACAAGCATCTCAATATATACCACTCCAACTTTTTTTCTCTTTTCAATGTGGGATTTCTACAATTCCCGTCTATTTTTTCATTCTCATTTAGCTCAATTTGGAAGATAATTTATCATTCATCCGAAAGCCAATTTTGATAATTTAATAATCGATTTCGATATACTCGCAGAGGAGAACTCAAATGTTCAATGATCTTACACTTTTACGTGATGAGCCCTACCAAAAAATTTGCCTAAAATTGGTCCATGAAAATGGTATAGAAACACTCATTTTACAACAATTCCCCATATGAATAAAAATTGACGAGCCAACGACATGACATACATGGTGATAAAATTCTACGTTCTGAAACTTGTATAGGATAGGTAGGTTTTACCTCTGAACCTTCCCATGTGTAAGTATGTTTACTTTACTAGCTGACCAATAAACACAATTGCTTTAAAATGTTCAGCCTTTTGTGTAAACGATGACATAATATACATATGAATCATCCCTGACACAGTTAATTCTCATGATTATGTTCATTTTGGCCATGAACATCATTTTAGTTCTGTTAGAGTTTCTAAAGAAATTGTGCCCTTACAATTCCTATAGAAGCGGCCCCACTTCATTCTCACTTAAGTGATCTCTTAATTTAAGAGTAAACTTACATTACTCCACTCGATCGGATCTCATAATTTTCGACGCATAAGAATCATTGAAAGCTCAACTTAACATGATCTAAATGGGTATCGTTATTCTTCATCATAAGAATGGATAGAGAAGATCCTCACAGTGATCTGGCTAAGTTTATACAATTAGGTTGTCCATTTGAACCTAAATATTGAGATCTCCAGTCAACTAGGTTGTATTTCTTTTGTATCAACTTATTTTTACATGGGCTTTAGTCTCATTCTCATCGATAACTTTTCAACTAACTCTCTATTTAACCCTTTCGTTAAGGATTTGCAATGTTGGCATTTGACTTCACGTAGTCAAGAGTGATAACATGTCAATATTAGTTGCTTAATGGTATTATGTCCACGACGAATATGTCTAGACTTACCATTATACACATTACTTTATGCCCTTCCAATAGCACTTTGACTATCACCGTGTGTAAAGATTGGTTGTACCGGCTTTATCTATCTAGTAATATCCTATAGGAAGTATTGTAGCCACTCAACCTCCTCCCCACATTTGTCCAAAGTTATAAGCTCAGATTCCATAGTGGATTCGGCTATAATATCTGTTTTGAGGATTTTCAAGGTACGACAGCTCTTGCTAGTGTGAAAACATACATGTTAGTAGACTTCGTATATTTATTATCAAATATCAAATTTTCATCAATATATCCTTCTAGGACCGCTGGATATCTTGAATAGTATAGTACATAACTCTAAGTATATTGTAAGTGCCCCAGTACTCTTACAATGGCTTTCCAATGTTCAGCTCCAGGATTACTCATGAATCTACTTAGTTTACTTACTGTATAGGTTATACGAGGTCTTGTACAGCTCATCAAGTACACCAGACTATCTATCACTCTAGAGTACTCTACTTGAGAGATACCCTCACATTTATTCTTGGACAAATGTACATTTGTATACATCTATGTTTTTTATTCACTAGTATCATATTTGCTAAATTTTTCAAGAATAAAATCTACGTAAAGAGATTGACTTAAAATAAGTCCATCTGATGTTCTTTTGATTTTTATTCCCAATATAACATCAACAAGTCCCATGTCCTTCATATCAAATCAAGATTTTAACATATCTTTCATAGATTTGATCATCTTATAATTACTCCTAACGATACATGAACATACAAACACATAGTGACATATCAATTTTCTGTATCTTTAACATCTATACATTTATCACATTCATTGATTTTAAACCCAATTGACATCATGTGACTGTCAATTTCTCATGCATTATTTTGGTATTTGTTTCAAATCATATAATGATTTGACTAATTTACACACTTTCATTCCTTGCCTAAGAGTATAAAACTCTTCTGGTTGTTTCATGTAGATTTATTCCTCTAAATCTCCATCTAAAAAGGTTGTTTTCACATACATTTGATGTACTTCAAGATTTCGCAAAACTATAACTGCAAGTACCATCATAATAAAGTTTATTCTCGACATTGGAGAATATGTATCAAAATAATCAAGTCATTCCTTCTGTCTATAGCCCTTAATTACAAGTCTTGCTTTGTATTTATCAATTGATCCATCGACTTTCATTTTTCGTTTGAAAATCCACTTGGAACCAAAATGTTTACAACCAGGTGGAAGATCCACTAGTTCCCAACACATGATTTCATAAAATATAATCAATTTCACTCTTAGTGGCCTCTTTCCAAATAGGACATTCATTGGAGTTTATAGGTTCATCTAAAATTCTTGGTTCACTTTCAATCATATATGTTAAAAAATCAAGACCAAAAGACTTTTTTATCCTAACTCTTTTACTCCTTCTATGTTCTATGTCACCTTCTTCATCTTGGTCGAGACTATCATCTTCATTAATAGTCTCAAGAAGTCGTTTTGAAGAGCTTGACTCCTCCTTGGATTTGTAAGGAAATACATGTTCAAAGAATGATGCATTCCTAGACTCCATTACTGTGTTCTTGTGAATCTCAGGATTGCTAGATTCGTACATAAGGAACAACCGATATGCACTACTGTTATTTGCATAACCAGTGAAAATACAATCAACAATTATTGGTCTTATCTTCATCTTTTTGGGTGTAGGTACCATCATTATATCAAGACATCCCCACATTCATAAGTATTTATATGAATATTTTCTACATTTCTATAACTCATATTGGGTCTTAGCCTCTTTCTTTTTGGGTATCTTATTCAAAAGATAGTTAGCCGTTAAAACAACTTCTCCCCACATGTTCTGAGGTAATCCATAATTGATCGACAATGCATTCAACATTTTTTTCAAGGTATGATTTTTGCGTTCAGCAACACCATTGGACTGAGGTGAATAAGGTGTTATGATTTCATGTATAATCTCATGTTGAGCACAAATCTCAACAAACGGTGATTCATACTCACCACCTCGATCACTTCTTAGTACTTTAATTTCTTATTCAGTTGATTTTCAACTTCATTTTTATATTGAATGAATTTCTCTAGAGTTTCATCATTGATCTTTAGCAACTATACACAACAATATTTTATGCTATCATCAACAAAAGTAATAAAATACTTATTACCACATCTTGTTTGTAAAAATTTTAAATCACATATATCACCGTGAATTCAATCAAACGGTTTGGTGTTTCTTTCAACACTTTGGAATGATGACCTCATTAATTTTGCCTTGACACAAGTATCACATTCATGATTTGAGTCAATATGAAATGTTGGTAAATGATCCAAGGTAATTAGTTTACATAAAGAATCATAGTTAACACGACCTAGTCTATTATGCCATAAATTTGAAGATTCAAGCAAGTAAGCAGAAGAACAAGTTTTGTTAATATCAGGTTTGACCAAAGTCATTACATTGAGTTTGACCAATCCATCACCCATATAATCCTTACCAACATACATTCTGCTCTTAGATAAAATAATTTTATTTGACTGAAGTACCATATGAAATCCATGGTTATTTAGTATTGTACTAGGCATAAGGTTCTTTTAGATTTCAAGCATATACAGGACGTTATTCAGAGTCAATTCCTTTCCAAATTCGTACATAAGGAACCACTGATATGCACTACTGTTATTTGCATAACCAGTGAAAATGCAATCAACAATTATTGGTCCTATCTTCACCTTTTTGGGTGTAGGTACCATTATTATATCAAGACATCCCCACATTCATAAATATTTATATGAATATTTTCTACCTTTCTATAACTCATATTGGGTCTTAGCCTATTTCTTTTTGGGTATCTTATTCAAAAGATAGTTAGCCGTTAAAACAGCTTCTCCCCACATGTTCTGAGGTAATCCATAATTGATCGACAATGTATTCAACATTTTTTTTCAAGGTATGATTTTTGCGCTCAGCAACACCATTGGACTGAGGTGAATAAGGTGTTATGATTTCATGTATAATCTCATGTTGAGCATAAATCTCAACAAACGGTGATTCATACTCACCACCTCGATTACTTCTTAGTACTTTAATTTCTTATTCAGTTGATTTTCAACTTCATTTTTATATTGAATGAATTTTTCTAGAGTTTCATCATTGATCTTTAGCAACTATACACAACAATATTTTATGCTATCATCAACAAAAGTAATAAAATACTTATTACCACATCTTGTTTATAAAAATTTTAAATCACATATATCACCGTGAATTCAATCAAACGGTTCGGTGTTTCTTTCAACACTTTGGAATGATGACCTCATTAAGTTTGCCTTGACACAAGTATCACATTCATGATTTGAGTCAATATGAAATGTTGGTAAATGATCCAAGGTAATTAGTTTACATAAAGAATCATAGTTAACATGACCTAGTCTATTATGCCATAAATTTGAAGATTCAAGCAAGTAAGCAGAAGAACAAGTATTGTTAATATTAGGTTTGACCAAAGTCATTACATTGAGTTTGACCAATCCATCACCCATATAATCCTTACCAACATACATTCTGCTCTTAGATAAAATAATTTTATTTGACTGAAGTACCATATGAAATCCATGGTTATTTAGTACTGTACTAGGCATAAGGTTCTTCTAGATTTCAAGCATATACAGGACATTATTCAGAGTCAATTCCTTTCCAGAAGTCATCTTCAACACCATTTTTCCTTGGCCTTTGATCTTAGAGGTGGCCGAGTTCCCCATGAACAACTTCTTTCTATGCGCGATAACTTCAAAGCAAAGAACATCTTGCGGTCAGAACACATATGTCGGGTAGCTCCAGTGTCAATCTACCATTCATTTGGATTTGTCCAACCATGTTAACCTCAAAGACCACTTCTGAAAGGTTGATATAAAAAACGTCTTGATCGATGTTCTCAATCGCATTGACCTCCTTGTTTCTCTTAAGTAATCTACACTCAAAACATTTGTGAGACAACTTGTCACAATTGTAGCACTTTCCTTAGAACTTTGGTTTCTTAGAAACCCTTCTTTTAGATCTCAGCTTGTTTAGACATTTCCCTTTGTAGTTGGTCTTCTTAGCTTTGAAACTTTGGCCATGCTCCACAATGTTAGCCTTTGCTGTAGGAACAGGGTTTGACCCTCTTCTTTCAGATAGCCTATTATCCTCTTCAATTCGAAGTCAAATAATAAGATCCTCGATGTTCATTTCCTTTCATTTAAGCTTGAGACAAGTCTTGAAATCCTTCCACATATGAGGTAATTTCTCAATAATACAAGCCACTTGAAATGATTCACTCAGCGTCATTCCCTAAGCTTGAATCTCGTGCAGGATAATTTGTAGTTCTTGCACTTGACCGATCACTATTTTGGAATCGCCCATTTTAAACTTCAAAAGTGGACCACGATAAATTTCTTAGCACCTACATCCTCAATCTTGTACTTTCTTTCAAGAGATTCTAATACTTCATTTGTTGTTTTCTTGTTAGAATAAACATTATATAAAGAATCAACAAGTCCATTCATTATGTAATTTCTACACAAGTAATCAGAATGTTTTCAAACATCAATAGTATTGATCGTCTGGAAATCCTGCTCATCATTATTGAGCTTAGGAGCTTCTTCAGTCAAGTATTCTGCCAGATACAGCATGATCAGGTGAAAGAGCATCTTTTATTACCACCTTTTAAAATCCAGACTGTTAAATTTTCTCAGGTTTCTCCCCATGAGAAATAGGCATGGGCATCGATCTCATACGGGCCACATGGGTAGCATGGTCAGGTAAAAGAGCATCTTTTGTCGTCACCTTTTGAAACCCAAAGTGTTAAATTTCTCAGGTTTCTCTCCATGAGAAATAAACATAGGTATTGGTCTCATACGGGTCACATGGGTCACAATAAGGTTTTGCACACCTAGGTTTAGCATTTGAGCTCCAACAGTAGGGTTATGCCATTGGTTTTCAGCAGCATGGTTCGCCACAAAATTGTTGTTAGATTCAGTTACCGTATTTTCTTATCTGAAATATAAACGAAGAGCGTGTCAACACTTTGAAAATTATGCTATTTTCTCAAAGACGAAAATATGCTAATTTTTTAAATATTTTACAAAACAAACCAAATAACACTTTTACAAATAACCGTCAAGATGAACTGGTGGGGTTCTACGACTCAATCTAGAACCTAGTCCTCTTGAATTCTAATTTCTAGACAGAACTTCTCTGTATAGTTACTTCCAGTTTTTGAAATTTTGGAGAATATTAAAAATAAAATTTTTAGGTTGAAAGAACCAAAATCAATTTGCAAAAATAATTTTTGGACAATTTTTGAAAACCAAATTAATTTTAAAAATTAATCCTATAACGCAATAACTTGTATAAAAGTAATTGTTTTAAGATTGTTGGAAATATTGTATTGCATTATAAGATTAATGGAAATAAAAGTAAAACAACAATTCTGTAAATACATTAATTATAATAGGTAATAATTAATTGCGAATAACAATGTAAATATAATGATTATGGAATGTAAATAAAGTAAATACTAATGTTAAATAAAGCGGACAAAAAACCGTATAATAAAAACTCAAACCAAGTCCTATTTGCATAGTTTCCTTAAAACAATTACGCCCTCTCACTTGTAGTACCTAGGTTAATAACGACGCCTGTTTCCTAAGATAAAACAGTTGGAGGTAACTAAAGGGCACCTGATTTCACCACTTGATCGAACTTTCTTGTCAGAATTCTACCACCAGAGTAACGACGTAAAACCAAGAGTTAGACCGAAAAAACCAAATCGTCGACGAAAATAGAAATAAACCAAATCAGAAATAAACAAGACCAAAAAAAATTGAACCGGCCAAGACAAAACTGAATCTGGATCGAACAAAAAACTAAACCAAGAAACTAGAAGAAAACAAAGCAAAAACGTGGAGAGACAAAAATTGAGAGAAAATAGAGTTAATTACTTCTTTTTGCGTGAAAAATGAGGAGGGGTAGACCTCATTTTATACTACTCATTGGGGAGCCGCTAAAAATGCCATTTAACCCATTAAAAGTCTATTTAAACTCAAAAACATTTTTTCTCTTAAATTGCAAAATAAAAAATATTTTGGGCGTTAAATTATAAAGAATATTCTATATTCTATGATCTTTGAGCTTCCTATGAGAAGGAAAAATAATCTGGAACAAAAAGCTACCTATGGCCTAAGATAGGGATGACTCAAATAGAGAGAGCCTCTAGGCTTATCAAGTTATTAGCCTTAATACAAGCATCTATATATACCACTCCAACATTTTCTCCCTTTCCAATGTGAGATTTTTACAATTTCAGTTTATTTTTTCATTCTTATTTAGCTCACTTTGAGAGATAATTTCCCGTTCATCCCAAAGTCTATTTTGACAAATTAATAGTCGATTTTGATGT
This sequence comes from Datisca glomerata, assembly GCA_003255025.1. NCBI lineage: Eukaryota > Viridiplantae > Streptophyta > Magnoliopsida > Cucurbitales > Datiscaceae > Datisca > Datisca glomerata. The sequence goes on from QANY01000733.1 coordinate 526,463, forward strand.
ACTCGTGGAGGAGAATTCAAATATCTAATGAACTTATAATATTACGTAGTTGGCCCAGCATAAAAATTGGCCCAAAATTGATCGATGAAAATCATGTAGAAACACCCATTTTCCAACAAAAAAATGAGGATAAATTTTGTTAAAGATTTTTGTTGCCAACATCTCTACTTTTAGATATAGTATAATGGTAGTAAAACTCTTCAATCGTATGTTTAATTTTAAATTTAAGAAAATGTAGGTAATTTAAAAGATAGTTGAGGGTAATATCGTCTAAAAATGTTTGTCCAATTTCTATACTTTTATAGATTTAATTTTAAATTTAAGAAAATGTAGGCAATTTAAAAGATAGTTGAGGGTAATATCGTCTAAAAATGTTTGTCCAATTTCTATACTTTTATAGATAGTATAGATAAACATTGATATTGATTTAGAATTGGATGAAATTCGGAATCATTTTTTTTTCTAGAAATTAGATGGAGAATGGTATGATCAAGAATTAGAATATGAAATCAGATTAAAGTAATTATATACTTTCAAGAATCACATTATTTTGAATAAAAATAATTGTTTGTGTTAATCAATGAACTAGAATCAAACTATATAATATCATTAAAATGTCATTGTTAGAAAAATGAGTATTATTAATCTCTATGGTCTATAATATAAGATTCTTTTCATAGTACATTTTAAATGAATCAGAAAATATGAAATCTTTTTACCAGTTGTTTTATATGAATTTTAAATTTAACAGTCAATGAAGTTGTTGTGGGACTGTGATCTATTTAGAATTAAATTTTAAAATCGTAATAAATAACAAAAATGATCAAATTTTACATAATTTCTTTTCATAAAAATCAAGTAAACCCAATTCATTACCTCCTATAATTTCCAATTACTGAATTAAAAATAATATTAATACAAATATACAAAATAATCCAGAGCTGCAAATAGTAAATCAAGCTGTCACGTGTCAAGATATTATCGGTTCTTTCATGAAATCCCAGGGCTAAACTCTTGGATAAGCCTCTTTTGCATGACCTCTCACTCTCTCCCTCCACTCTCTCTCTCGCTCTATTTCCGAGAAAATTTTCCAATCCAACAAAAACCGATATTCGCTTTATCTGAATCTTTACACTATGAAATTTGTTTTCTCCGAAACTTTCTAATCCAATTTCTGTCTCTGTTTCCTCAACTATGGCGGCTGTTAATTCTATTTCGTTCTCAGCTTTAAGTCAATGTTCCGATAGAAGAGCCTTTCTTTCGTCTTCTCGTTCATTGGCTTCAAATTTCGCTCCTTTTCGTCTCCGTTCGAACTTTTCTTGTCATTATGGGCGTTTTAATATTTCAAGCTCGACTTCTCGCATGGTTATTCTTAGCATGTCTACAGGGACGGGTGAGTACGGTGTTAATTTAGCATGCTGTATGCTTTGTAAGGTCTCTGTATTTATAGGGTCCAGCGAGACTTGAAAATTAGGTATTTGGTTAAGAATTGAAATTTCCAAGCGCTGAAAATTTTGTCTGATCGATTCAATCTCAATCAAACGAATTAGAATTAGACGTTCACTTTGATGTTCAATTATTCTAGATGATATATTTAATAGAGGACTTCTTTCATTAGACAGGAAATTTCATGACATTGAGTATGTAATGATAAAATTAAAAAAGAATATGTACCAAAAATATATGATCCTTGTTTTAATGGACCTTACGGAGGACGAAAACAATTTTTTTGGCTCTCAATCATAAATGAAACTTCCATAAAAAATGATAGAGATAATATTTGGATAAATAAGATTCATGGTATCTTTCTTAATACTAATTACCCAACATTTGAAAATAAAATCTATCCATTTGATAAAAGATCATTATCAAAAGAAATTAGTTATTTCTTGAATTTAATCAGTGGATTTACAGTAAAATCAACGTCCATTTGATAAAATCTAATTGGAAGGCTAATTGTGATATCTGAATGAATATGTTTCAATTCTGAGATGGATATATCAAGAATCTTTCTGCATCAAATTTGTTTGCGTTCCAGCCTGATACTGTCTGTCGAGAACTTATTGTGTAAGAAATTCACTGACTTTATATGTGGTACTTAATTTGTAGATGCACCCACCGTATCTGAGACAAAGGCGAATTTCCTAAAGGCTTATAAACGGCCAATTCCCAGTATCTACAACACTGTTCTGCAAGAATTGATTGTCCAACAACATTTGACGAGGTACAAGAAGACGTACCGTTATGACCCTGTCTTCGCCCTTGGTTTTGTGACTGTGTACGATCAACTCATGGATGGGTACCCTAGTGATGAGGATCGAGAAGCCATCTTTCAAGCCTATGTAAACGCATTGAAGGAGGATCCAGAGCAATACAGGTTGCTCTCAATTTTTACTTTTGAAACTCCCGATTCATTATCTTTTGAAACTCCTGCTCACTAAAATCATAAGAAGAATACATACTATTTCAAACATAAACATTAACATAAAAAGAGAGGACGTCCTATTTATAGACTGAGCTAAGTAACTACCTTACACAAACCAGCTGACAGCCCAGCTATACTAACTAACTAAAAGAAAACAGAAACAACTAGAAGTTTGGGGGAACTACTTAGCTCAGCTCATGTGATTCCAGAAAGAAAGCTGTGGAACAACGACATTGGTAGGATGAACCTTTTCAAAAATGAGTTGTTTGTCATAAGACACTGAACTTTTCTATACGTATTTGGATAACTTAGAGTTCTGCTTATCCGAAAGATTCTATTTTTTGTGGAAATATGTATAATTTATATCTCATGGATCTCCGTGTTCCACTTCCATCTGAGAAGTTCAACTTGATCTTCTTCTAACAGGAGCGATGCTCAAAAGTTAGAAGAGTGGGCTCGGGCTCAGAATGCTAGTTCATTAGTTGAGTTTGCCTCTAAAGAAGGTGAAGTTGAGGGGATATTGAAGGACATTGCCGAGAGAGCAGGGAGTAAAAAGAGTTTCAGTTACAGCCGTTTCTTTGCTGTTGGTCTTTTTCGTCTCCTTGAGTTGGCAAATGTTACTGAACCCACAATTCTAGAAAAGGTTAGATCTTCTTCTTTCTACCTTTTTACATCTTCTTTCTTTCTATTGCTCTACTGTGTATACCTCTATATGTGTTGTCATTGATGAAGGTCATCATCACTTTGATCAATTTTCAATCAAATGATATCCCGGCCTTTGGTATGATTTGACGTTCTGCTGATGCAATTTGTTATTGATTGGCTGGCTGGGTTACTTCTGGACAACATATTTATTTTTCCTATTCTGACATTTGGGCTGATTCTATTTTAGCAACATGTAGCATGTTCTTAGTAGTTAGTATGATTGGCAAAAAATAAATCTTCTTTCCTTGAGGGATGGAGGATATCGTACAGGCTTAATCCTGTCTGTCAATTGTGTGAGAGGGTTTTGGCTACTAATTACCTTTGCTGCTTCTGGACAGCTTTGTGCAGCTTTAAACATTGAAAAAAGAAGTGTGGATCGGGATCTTGATGTATATCGCAACCTGCTCTCCAAATTAGTTCAGGCCAAAGAGCTCCTGAAGGAATATGTTGACAGGTAAAACTGATTACTTACTGGCGGTTATTTGTTCAATTTGTATAAGATACAAATATGCGATATAGAACAATATATCTTCACATGCTTAAATCACGAATCTATTGCTTATTTCCGGGCCTATAACAGAGCTCTAAAGTTGGCATATTTGTATCTTATACAAATTCCTCTGTTGTAGATCTTTGGCAAGTCTCAAACCCTTTGTTTATAAAGAATAAATATATGGCAGAAACTAGAAAACACAACCGAGAATTCTTCTTGAATATTTTTCTGTACATTCTATATCGTCATAGAAGGTGTTAAGCATCTTTCTTTTTGTCTCACGTGCCTCTATTATGGCATTTTTCTCTCATGTACCGAAAATCTTTTGGGTATCTTTTTCCGTCTCCATGTCTGGGTGTTTAACACCTTCTATGATGGGATTCTGCTTTTATGTTCCTACATCTAGCTGAAATTGGGGTGAGGAGAATACTTTTATAGATTAGAAGTGAATTTCAATAGCGAGTTCCTGCTTTCTGTGAATAACTAGTTATTCTTTCAAATGCCTTTGGTTTTCAGGGAGAAGAAAAAGAGAGAAGAAAGAGCAGAAACACAGAAGGCGAATGAGGCCGTCACTAAATGCTTGGGAGAGTACTGGCATGCAGGCCTGTAAGTCAGTTTTGTAAATACTGATCAATCTTGTTTTAGTATCCAAACCCCTTAACTTGCTACCTGGTTGAGATATATACAGAAGTCTCAGAATAGGCATCTTTCCGTGAATTGTGAAATGATAGGTACCTGCTCAATTTTTGTGTATTCTGTCATTCAACTACACCCTGTATTAATGCTACTTGGTCTATAAATTTTCTTATTCTCATTCAAGATAGTCATCTTTTCTTTTCCATCAATTGTATTTTACAGATCATAACTGCGATCTTCAATACAAGTAAGCTTCCATTAATGATTGGTCCTTCAATGCAAAGCTCAAGCCAACTAATTAATGAACTCTGGAACACCTTATAATCAAGTTATCAACACGCCTGCATATATATATATATATATGCACAAATGAAAATGACTTTTCTGTTCAGAAATGAAATATTTTAAATATTCTGCTACTCAAATGAGCAAGCATATTAAAAAATGGGTAAAATACACTTTTACCCTATGTAATTTGGAGTACTTAAAAGACGAAACGTTACCAAACTCATCCTACATCTCATAACGTCCCAAAAATCATTTCTCTCTTTTAACTATTCATTTCTTCCATTCGGCATGAGACCGTCATCTTACCAACTCAAAATCATGCTTAAACCTGAGATGAGGCATAATGTTTTTCATACAAACAAGCTCTTAGAATGGAGCAGAGTGACCAAAAACAAGTTTGATCGACAACCAACCACCAATCTCTACGAATGCTGGTCCGCTTGAGTCCTTGACTAACACAACCGATCTCACTTAGCAGAAAATTAAATTTAATCCTTAATTAATCCAAATCACTTTTATTCCCATCCTCCCCATAATTTATTATAATACTACTACTTCTGCATCATGCAAATCTTCTACATGCAATCTATGTAAGTAAACAAAATATTTCCAAATACGTATATAAGATATTTGAAGTTTATGTTACATCCACAAGATTAGATTTCGTATCGATATAATGTACATGAAATTTTTGTATAAAACTAACGCACCCATGTAGATAGAGTCATTTATCTGAATAAATTAAAGCATTAATATATACTAACATACGCATTTCTACAAAATACCTACTACGGTACTACCCTTTTAAGTCAAGCTTGAAAGACTAGTACATACTAGATTAGAGTAAGCGACTTCATGTAGAAGCAAGCAAAAAACCTATATAATTGCGACACGTAATTACCTTGACGATGTATCTTATGTCAGCAGTTTTTTTAAGATGACAATCGATTATTTTAAACACTTACCACAACTATTTAAGGTCTACAGGGCAAGTTCACAGCCACATAAACTAGTAATGGTGTTCTTTTCTGGTAAAATAGGAGACAGGATTAATTAAGAATTTTAGCTACTAGTTTACAGTTATAATTTAATCGCTAAAAACTTAACTAGTCGCTGAAAATACTTAGGAAAATTTCACAATATCAAGGCTGTTTTTCTTAACATTGATGTCGTGAATTTATAATATGTTGAAGGGATATAATAAATGTATTCAACAATTCAACTAATACGTTATGATGTTCAATAAATTTTTAAGATTTCATAAATATATTGAATGAGTTCAATAAATACATGTGAGAGTTTAATAAAAATATCTTATATCAATATTAGAAAAAGTATTCTAACATTGAAAAGTGACCGAAATAAATTCTTTCGTGAGAGCTAATAAAAATAGATTAAAAACAAAACAAGGAAGAAATCAAATACGTACATATTTTGACCTTAGCAGCTGAGGCCAAATCAAAAGAATGAGTAAAAAATTAGAATTAAAAAATAGTTGACTATAATGATTTCAGTTATCTGATGTTAGATCAAAGTGGATGAAAACTTAGCCACTGATTTCAATGCCCTTTTCAATTTGATTTCATAGAAAGAAAGGCGCAGTATGCTATAAATGTAGAGTTTGTCAACGCTGGATAGTTGTTTTAGCCTTTAGCTGATAGGTGTGGGATGGTTGACTTTACTGTTTTGGAAACACAATGGACGTCTGTCCCTATAATTCTACGTGGCTGGATTACAGTGGTGTATAATAAAAAAAATTCCAGCTTGGAAAAGTTGGCGATTTCTTGGTAAGCTTGTGTTAAAAGACTAACACGACATCGTATATCTTTTTGTAAGATAATATGCATGTTCTTATAAAGTAACAAAGGGATTTGAAGTGTTTTTGTTTTCAGTATTATTTGGTCGCTCAACGTCCAAAATCAATCTAAATCCTGCTCCTCAAAATTTAAAGTTAATTAAAGCTGGTATTTTTTTTGGAGAGAAACATAAATTGTCATCCCTTTTACATATTTTTTTAATCATCAAAACATGGACACATAAGTGAGGTTAATTTATCGTGAAATTTGGATGTTCAGATAAAGAATGTATTTTGTCAAGGAGGAGAAGATTACATGATTTAGATATTGAACTCCGGTTTAGGAGGATAGAATATTTAAGTACAACCATTTGACGGAGTAGACGTACATTATAATTAGTTGCACAAAATATTTTACTCGAGCGATCGTAAAAAAGTTATTTGAAAAAGAAGTAGAAAGTTTGTTATTTTAGGCTAATGTGCTAAATATTAAGACCATCTTCGAAAAACAAGAAGGAAGAAGTCGTTGATATGCCTTATAGAAGAAGTAAATAACTGATGAGATTAAAATTGGATGAAACTATATAGAGAGTTGAAATAACGAATCATTTTTCTCAAAAAGTTGATAAGGGAACTTAACTACCTGACCGTCAAGCCATTCTCTCCCTTTGGATGTTTATTTTCCAATTTCCATCGTAAAAGCTTAATGTATATGTCAAACCACAGTACGCTTTGTAATGAGAACAGCTCAACTTTGCATTTTTAGTAACTTTAATCTCATACATTAATTGTTTGATTCATATTAATATTTTTTTTAAAGAAAGAGAAGAAAATTGTGGTCTCTCAGAAGAACTGCGTACTGCCTTTGTCAAGCTTTTAAAGCTTGGATTTGACTATGGACTCAGGTGTGATGCATATAACAAGTCATCCATAAGTCATTAATCCATTATTCTTTCCTATAAAAACAAAATCCATTATTAGTCAAGGAAATAAAAAGAAATTAAGAAAAATGAAAATCATAAACTCATATTAGATTGAAGGATATCTATGAATATGTTTTTTCGTTGTCAAACTCATGTACAAAGCATATTTCCACTATATATTAACCTGTATAACATGTAATTTGAAAAAGAGTTCTAAAAAAAAGTGAAAACAAAAAACTCTCTATATAATATCTGAAATTAAACATATTCTGCGAATCAATATGTTCGTATAAATTTTCTTTAAACTTTTTGAAAAACATTTTGCAAAGTCGGTTAATATCGAGACGCGAATTGATCGTTCAGATAAAAACACATTAACAAAACATTAGTAAATTTTTTTTAAGAATTTATGTTTTGTTGAGAAAAAAAATTGAGTATCCAATCAATACAGGCCTAATCTCAAACATGGTGGGAAATTAAGTAAGAAACTTTTCTATAATTAGACAGAATGTTAATCATTGCTCGCTTATGAATGAACACTTAAAATATTAGACAACAAATTCAACAATATATATATATAATGTATATGCTATTATGAAACAAAATCCATGATGCGCATGTATGTACATAGTGTGCGTAGAAACGGACAAACTCTACTTTCTCATACATTAGAAGTAAGCACGTGTCTTCGGTGTGAGACATGCATGCATGATACACAAAAACACCATGCATACATAACACATATATACAAAAAGAAAAAGGCACGTGTCAGGAGGCCGGCGCCAAATCCTTTTGACTTCAACAGTATTCAGACCTCAACACAACATAAAATCCCTCATCTATAAATATGTGAAGCTCATCTTTCCCCCTTAGGACCCCATCACCAATCAAAAAGCTCTCTCTCTCTCTCTCTCTCTCACCTTTCTAGATCAGACGATCTTTCCATCTAAGGTATTAACTTCTCCCTCTCAATCAAAAAGCAAAGGGCATTACTAATGGGAAGAGCACCTTGCTGTGATAAAAATGGACTGAAGAAAGGTCCATGGACTCCTGAGGAAGATCTTAAGCTCATTAACTATATTCAGATTCATGGCCCTTCCAATTGGCGTACCCTTCCCAAAAATGCTGGTATGTACTCACTAATCAACATCTTTGATATATGATTTTTCAAGTTTTGTTTGTTACTTTATAAGGGAAAAATGTTAATGAAATAGATTTTGCATTTGTTCAGGGCTTGTAAGATGTGGGAAGAGTTGCCGTCTTCGATGGACGAATTATTTACGACCCGATATCAAGAGAGGTAGATTCTCGTTCGAGGAAGAAGAAACAATAATTCAATTACATAACGTCCTTGGAAACAAGTACGTAACGTTACTTCATAATCAAAATCATATTTTGATTTTTTTTTGGAGATATTATTTTCATATTTAGCACTTTTGAGTTATACAACCTTAATAATCTGATTTTATTTTATCATAGATGGTCGGCTATAGCAGCTCGCTTGCCTGGAAGAACAGATAACGAGATTAAGAATTACTGGAACACCCACATAAGGAAAAGGCTACTCAGGATGGGAATTGATCCGGTAACTCATGCACCACGTCTTGATCTTCTAGACCTATCCTCCATTCTCAGCTCAGCTTTGTGCAACCAATCACTCCTTAATCTCTCAAACTTTCTCCGTAACCAAACACTCTTGAACCCAGAACTTCTAAGCCTACTCTCCAACCTTCCACTACACAAACAAGTAAACCCAGCTGATCAATTCTCCCAAAATCACCCCTTACTAGAAATAAACAAACTTTTCAGTACTCAATTGCAAAACCAACTAGGCCCTCTTCTGCAACAAAACCAATTCCAAAGTTGCAACGAACAAGGATTTATTTCTTCCCCACATGACCTCATACAATCCGACAACGTGGCAGGACTTTCAAATTTTGGCAGCCCAACTTTACAAGAAAATGTCATTCTTCCTTCAGCTTTGACAGATAATTTGGTGCACCAACCAAATAACCTCGTCTACTCCAATTCCAAATCCACAATTCCTGAGTTCCCAGAAAGTTTAAATAATATTGATCAGTATTTAAGCAACAGCAATAACCATAAAATTGGGTTCGACTCGGTTATGTCCACACCAGCTTTATCGAGCTCGACCCCGTTGAATTCATCTTCTACGTACATCAATGGAAGTAGTACTGAGGATGAGAAAGATCAGGATAGCTACTGCAGCAACTTGTTGAAGTTTGAAATCCCTGAAAGTTTCGATATTAATGACTTTTTGTAAATACTTAATATCATCTCAGGGTTTAAATGAGTATATTATTAGCTTTGTATTTAAAGCATTTTCGACTTTTTGTTTGTTTGTTTCAATTCTAGTTGATTTTTATAATATAAATTCTTTGTCATTTTTGTTTGTTATATGTATGGTGTGATGAAATTTATTAACAGTTTGTCTTTTATATTGTAAATCAATGCTGCTACTGTAGAAAACAAGACTAATAGATATAATTAAATTAAGGCAGCTTAATTAGCAGAAATAAAAGGCATGATCAAAAAGGTCAAATGAAAGAAGAATTCAAAATCCACCATTTTTCAAGTACTTTGTAGATTAATTGTCTCAAACCATGATGATTTGTACGAGTTGTGAAGAATATATAGCAATGATAAAGAACAAAAACAAAAGCAAGCAACTAAATAAGAAGTTCCATAGTGGCTGGAAGTAATATAGTACAACTGATATGAGTTAAACAGTTAGATTCTCCTATTGATCAATTGAATCAGTTGGACTCTAGACCTTATAATCTTATTCTAGTTCTAAAGAAGTTCTTGAATGTGTGTAGTTAAGAGTATCTCATATCTCCAAGTTACAGAGATAGAGATCATTATGTTGCTCAAGAATATACGATTATTTACTTTCTTTATAATGATAAGCAACAAAAACAGAACCAAGCAACTACATCAGAGGTTCAGCAGTTGGCTTGAAGCTAATATAGTTCAAGCTAATATCAGTTGGGTAGTTATTTATGTTATTGAGCAACTAAATCAATTGGACTCTAGTCCTCGAAATCTTGTTCTAGTTATAAAGAACTTCACTACGACAAATGTGTGTTTTTATAGTAAACCCAATTGTGTTTTATGTCAAAACACTATGATAGCCAATTTTTCAGAGAGGGACGCGGGAACAAAAAAAAAAACCAACCCGCCTAAAATTAAACATACCCCTCTCTCTTCACATTCACAACCCTTTCTCGTTCCTTTGTCTTCTTCAGCGTCTTCTCTCTACAATGAAGCCTTCTTCAGTGTCCTCTCTCTTTCCTTCGTCTTCTTCAACGCCCTTCTTTTTCTCTCTGCAACGAACCCACAACCTAGCTAGAGCTTTAGCTTCGTCAAAGAAGAGAGAGAGAAGAGCATGTCCATCAGCTTCTCTCTCTCGATTAGCTTCCATCTCTCTCTATTCAAGAACAGAGAACGAGTAAGGGTTAACTTCTATCTCTCTCTTCTAATTCTTTAGATTTCTGTGAACAGAAACGAGCAAGGGTTAGCTTATATTTCTCTCTCTCTTCTGATTCTTTGGTTTTTATTGCAGAAGTTAAAATCAAATATTAGAGATTCTCGACCCTTACCTCAGCCATAGTTTTGATTTTCAGGTTTGATCCCTTTTTCTGAATCTTTCACTTTATCTATTTTAGTGAATCTCTTGAATAAAAGGTAATCAAATATTTGATTTATTTAATTTCATGTTTATTTGCGTTCATTCTGTCTTGTGGTGTGTGATACTTGAATTTTGTCAGGCGTTGTTTCTTCTATTACAAAACTGAGGTGAAGGCTTTGAGATAGTCGTTTATACTATATTAATTCATGTTTTTTGATCGATGGAAAGCTTATGGCATGTGCTTGAACATAATAGTTGGGACTGCTACAATGTTTGATCTTTTCTAGTTTTTAGTTGACTTCAACTTCATGTTTTGATCTTTTTCTTTCAGTCACTCGACAACTAGTATTAAAATTAACTTACTTCACTTGCCTTCTTCTGTTTTAAGAGTGTCACTGGGATTCTACTAAGCGGTCCAAAGTATTCAACAAACCACGTTAAGAAGTACTTCAAAGCTAGATGTTTTTTGTATTGCAATGTAATCCATTTAATTGGATATCTGCTGCTTCTCTTAACATGTCTTGATTATAAGATGACGATGTAAGTGCAGGATTATGGTTATCCGGAGACCAAAGGAAGATTATGCCTGCACTTCCAATGCATTTGGTAGATGTGCTGAATGTTGGTGATGAAATACAAAGTTTTTCTAATACTTCTAGTAATAGTTAGTCTCATTTTCTGCCATCGATAACCTATATATTAATATACAAATTGCAAGTTTCATATCAATGTCTCTTTTGTGACATCATTAATGTACATCTCTAACCACTTAGTACTAATTCGCATAAACCTCCCTTTCTGATCTTTGAAAAGGTATTTGTGTCTTTAATAGCACCTGCATCTCTCTTTTGCTTGACTCGAGAGTGAGAATTTCAACGTGACTGGTGAGGCATGACATTGCTCTCAATCTTTGCACATTTGTGGCAATTCTTCCCATATTTTTGTGTCTATTCTTCTTGGGATTTATCTTATGTGGCATTGTTGAAAATTTATCTCCTTGCAGAAGAGTACAAAGTATAAAGGTTATGTCAAATATCGATAAAAAAAACTAAAGGTTATGTTAAGAGTAGATGATGTATCCCTCTCTCATAACCCGAATCTTTCAATTTTTTTGTCTATTCGTACTTGTGTATTGCATATAGTTATCATTGAATATTGTTCATGGATTTTAAGTAATACTGCTTCCTGCATTGCTTCTAAATAGAGAAGGACCTTACTTGTATAGGTCTAAGTTTGTTCATGTGATCATGTATATCTATAAAATACTCTTAAACAATAACTACATCTAATACTTTTGCAGACCTTGGTAGGACTGTCTTGCCACCATGGTCCCTTTGTATATTTTAACTGTAGAACTCTCAGTACTTCACACATCCTTGATTGTCCTCTGATCTGGCATCTTCAAAGTAGGTTTCTGGATCACAACTCATTTCAAGATCGACTGCTTCTCCTTCTAGTGCTATAAGTGCCACTTACTTTAACAATACCACAACGTCTCCATTGCCATATGCCAACTTGCCGAGGTCTAGCACAAATATGATGAATACACCTTCTTCTCAGTAACAAACACAACAATAACATCATCAACAACAATAACTAATACAGCAAAGGCAAAAACTGATGCAATTACCTCACCAGTAGTAGCTCATTTCTCAGCAATAGTTCAGGCAATCTGCTATGCAAGGACTAGGACATGTGCTATGCTCGCATTCCCTTTTCTTTCAATAGTTTACTGGAACTCCAGTTTATTAGTAATTGAAAGCGATTAAATGTTTTCACAGTTAACATGATTGGTGTTATCTTTTGAATGGTTATTGATTTTTTGTTGCCATTGTTATTTGTTTTTTACCATAAGAAACAAGAAAAATATATTAATGATAAATATTTTATACAAAAGAGGATGCATTTTTGTATAGAACCTTTAACTGGCCTGGCTTTTTTGAGACGTAACTTCTATAGCAGTCCCCCCACTCTCCCTCTCTCGCATGCATAAAGGAATCCTTGAACATTAGTTTCATAATCTTTTCATTTGTTTATCCAGCTTTCAGTGAGCTCATCACCATAAGTTATCACTGCTTTTTGTATATGCCATTTGATTACCTTTTGCAAGCTTGTAAAAGTCATTGTAAGGCCGAGTTACTCAGTTATGTAATGCCTAGCAAAAGGGAAAGAATCACGTTTTACGTACCCTTTCCAAAATCCATATCTATAATAAACTCAGCTTTAGAACTAGTTCAAACTTATCTATGGGATCCTACCCCAACTTTGTCAAAGTTGGTTATAGATCGTATATATGATTTTTAAATGACTTTAGTAGATTCTCTTGAATTATGAAACAAAAGTCAGAGGCCTTACAAATCTTTAACATATTCAAAGTTATAGTTGAAAACTAATTTGACAAACCTATCAAATTGTTACAATCAGATTGGGGGAGAGTTTAGACCCTTAGTCAAATTTGTGCAAAGTTATGGAATAGAGTTTAGACATCCATGTCCTCATATACACCGGCAAAATAGAAAGAGAGAAAACATAGGCATATTGTAGAAACATGTCTTACCCTTGTAGCTCAGTCCTCAATGGGTTTACAATACTGGTTGGAAACCTTTCGAACAACTATTCATTTGATAAACAGAATGTCGACCCCCTTATTTTCTGCAGTTCACATATCGGAAGTTGTTTCTCCAAATTCATGATTATAGTGGTCTTAAAACATTTAGTTGTGATGTTATCCTTATTAGGTCATATAATACACATAAAGTAGATTTTCTTTTAGATTTATGTTTATTTTTTGGATACTCTAACAGCTATAAATGTTACAAATGTTTGCACATATATGGAAAAATCATAATTTCTAAAAATGAGGTGTTCAATGAATCTTTTTTTCCCTTTAAAACAATGTTTGGCATCACAACCTTTTCTATCAACAATAATATCATGTTGCAATCATAAAGTTGTATCCCTTTTCTTTTGAACTTCTCATATTGTCCAGTGCTAACTCTACTCGTTTCTCAGTTTCTTCACAAAATTTTGAGAATGATAATGACAATCCTGCAGTCATTACTTATCATGGCTTTCCTTTAATTTCCGATATACTTGTAATAGACTTACCTATTCAATCCATGTTTCATCACCTATGCAAATAATATCTAAGAATGGAACTTATAAGTCAAAAGCCTACACTACCACAATTATCATTTACCTTTACTACCTCTAATAGTTGAGCCAATCATTGCTACATAAGCACTTTCCAATCCTCACTAGAAGCAAGCAATGTGGGAAGAATACAATGTTCTCATTTGTAATCAGACTTGGAAAATTGTTCCATATCAACTTCGATTGTCCATTCTTGGGAACAAATGGGTTTAAGAAGTGAAATTATATTATGATGGCAATATTCAGATGTATAAAGCCAAGTTAATGGCTAAAGAATTTTATCAAACGCAAGGCGTTGACTTCAATGAAATCTTCAACCTTGTTGTTAAGCCTACACTACTCAATTAATTTTACATCGAGCTATCTCTTTTTGGTGGAATATTTGGCAACTAGATGCGAATAATGTCTTCTTAATGGAGTTATCAGAGAGTCAATGTATGTGTCAAAACCTAAGGGACTTTAAGATTCATCAAAGCCTCATCATGTTTGTAAATTGAACAAGGCGTTACAGGAATTAAGGTAAGCTCCAAGAGCATGATATGAAAGACAAAAGACTGCCTCATTCAATGGGGTTTCACTACATTGCTTGTACTCCCAATTATAAATGAGATTGATAAGTTGTTTAAGTCTCTCCACCTATTTCTCATCCCAATTATAGTACTTTTGACAAAAAAAATTAACTTCCACCCGATAGAGGCAGTTCTTACATTTTGTTGTTGTACTTAAATATTTTTTAATTTGGATAATGCGATGGAGTGCTTGTTGAGGTTTCTTCCTTTGTTTCTGTCTAACACAAAACAGAGCCAAGAAATAATTAGCGCTGTCGTTGTCATGAGAGAACATTGACAATGAGAACAATAGTCCATCCAATTAAAGTTGAATATAACACATTGTCCACATCCAAAAGTTGGATCTTGTTTAGCGGGTTTGAAATAGATGAATTTCATGACCTTATTTCCGATTATTAATGAAAAATAAAACAATAATTTTGTAAAGAAATGAGAAAATATATTTATTAATTAAAAAATGCCAAACTGCAAAATATAACTCATGTTACTAAAGGCTCAAATTGCATGGATAATATCTTGGCCAACTCGTATTTATACTTCAACGCTTTGGCCATGAAACCTTAATGTTGCACAAATTCATTAGATTTAGCATACTTTTGGAAACTAATTATCTAAATGTGTAACCAACAATTCATTGCTACATATGAAGTGTATGTTTTAGATGTGACAATAAAATTGAATGCTACTGTGTACAAATTTATTAAACCAAAGTTGTCTTCTTCATATAGATTAGCGTTTAATTCATTTTCTACCGAAAAAAGGATTAGCATATGATCATCATCATGGTATTTTCCTTCTATTCTTCTCGTGCCTTATGTTTCATTTTCAGTCTCAACCGCCCATGCACTGTTTAAGGCTAAAGCGGCTGTCACTTAAATCAAATAGTTTGACCCTTAACTTCCATTATTAGCAGATCAAAAAGTGTGTTCTTGTCCTTTCATGGCCACTTTCTGCCTTGACTAAAAGATAATCATATCATGTTTCTAGATGAATAACATTATAGGTCCATGTGTTCAATTCTACAGATTCAGCAGTAAAAAGGAGCAAAAGATATGTGGGAAAAGAACCCCTAATTAGTACTTACACTAATACTTGGTTTTCCATGATTTGAGAGTCGAGTTCTTTGACCATCTTTTTGTTTGGGATAGCTCTCATCGTTGGATTTTACCTCATTTTTTCCGTGTCACTTTAGCTTACAGCTTGTCATCAAAATTTTGACAACATAGAGGATAAGGTATCTCTCTGGTTCCAAATTGAAAATCAACGTGAGACATGTTCATGGAAATTTGCAGTATTTTACAATTTATACTTTCTAATGTTATTATTACTCGCATATTAAACATAACAACCGACTTTTAATTAATAAAATAATACATCATCTTGTTTTCAGTCAAGAAAAATATGAGTTTTTACACGTTGTTGTATAGTTTTTCAACTGTCCAAATCAACTTATCATAATAAGACATTCTATTTTTTGTTGAGATTTATTTTTGTACCTAACTTATCTTGATCATTAAAAAATTCTACTTTTGGCACCTGGACAGTGAAATTAACAAGGTTTCTTATGTTTCAAATATGTGATATCTTGACATGATAATCATGAAGAAATCACAATTCTACATAGTAATTAAGCATTGTGAAATTATTGAGCAACATTCGCAATCAAGATTTGAATGCATGCCATTTTTTTCAAAACAAACTTTGATCAAAGAAGATGAAAATTGTGTTAAGGAATCTTATAAAGCAAAAGTCACGGAGAAGCGATTAAAGTAAGAATTTATGGGCACGGTTTGGGAGAGATAGATTACTGTAGCTTTTCTCAATTTATTTTTGTTACAGTATGGAGCCTAAATCATTTAAATACTCAAGGTTTTTTTTGAGTATTTTGTTTCTCTTTTTTATTGCCCTAATATTCTTACTACATAAAGGATATTAGAGGGCTGAGAGGTGTGAAGCTTGAAAGATTATCTTGTAAATATATCATTCTTAATTATAGTGAAAACCTACAACAACTTAAGCGAATGTAACTCTCACACTGAATATAACACACTACAAATCTATGTGTTCTTTTATTATATTTTTTTGTGTCGCTAGTAAAAGATTAAAGCGTTCAATCTTTATCTCGTGTTTAAATTTCTCGTTTTTACATACTAGCTAGTTTTAAGATGTGCATTGCACATAATATAAGTTTTATAAATATTATAATCTTATATAAATTTATTTTTTCTCAATACGTGCGTGGTTAAATAAAAAAATGTATATGAAATTTATCTACTATCTAAATTAATACATTTAACTCAATTTTAATTGTAAATTATTTTTCTCTTTTATCAAATTTATTTCAGAATTTTTTTCTTTCATTCAGCATGTATCATTGTTATATCATGTGTTATATTGTTACACTTATCATAATTTTTATTGTAAAATATAATGTAAAAAGATTAATTAACTAACTTAAAATAAAAGACAATATCCATTAATTAATTAATTGAAAAACTTAATTACTATGATGTCATTTAATACTAAGTTCAGAAATAAAAATTTAACAATAATGTGAGGATAAATTTGTCTAAAAATATTATTTACTCACTTTTATATATAGTAAGATAATATAAGATAAGACAAATAGTTTAGATATAGAGTCTTTTTCACTATTATTTTTAATACTCGTTAGATCAGTATACACATAAAAATGATAATAAATAAATTTTAACTAACGGAATATTGGGTTAATTTAAGACTTTTTTATTACTTATAATTAGTCTTTTAAGATCTATATATAAAGATGACAATAAAAGAATATTAGGTTAATTTGAGACTTATTATTTACTTATAATTATTCTTTTAAGATTTTAAATTAAAATGAGGAGAAAACGTATTTAATATGATAATTTAAATAAAGTAGTAAAGAAAACTTTTCATATCAACAATTAGGATAATAAATATAAATAGTTACATAAAACTTTTCATATGAATAATTTTGATAACATTGAAATGATAGCGTAGAAAATTTAAAAACTATTTAGGGATAGTATTGTCCAAAATTATTTCTTCAACTTCTAGACTTTTATATATAGCATAGATTATAGATTTAAAAATATAAAAAGGATATAAAGTATTAATGTTAATATCATATTATTCATTTATACAGTTCTTGGATAAAATTCAATCAATTTAAACTAATTAATTTGTCACACAAATTTTTCACAGCTCATATATTTTTAATAATTAAAATAAAAAGTATGATTTTGGTGGAGGAATACCAAGAGACAATTTAGTTCATATAATAGTAAGGGTAATTTGTGTGTAAAAATGTTTCTCACATCTTTGCCCAATTTAGATATACTAGTTTTTTGACACGTGCTGAAATTTTATAAATATTATTAACATATGCCAACTTGCTTATCTTTAATAATATAAGTGTAAAGGAAAAAATTTACGGTTTTAGAGAATTGGTCGTGGATTTTCTATATTATAATAGAAAAATAAAAAGTGAAGTGTAAAGTGTAATAAACACCATGATTTACGTGGAAACCCCTTAAAGGGAAGAAAAACTGTGAGGAGACTATACTAGTATTTCATTATGAAAAAAGATTTACAAGGTTAATGTAAGCTAGACATTGTACTCGTTTCTTGTGTGTGTGTTGATGGTTGTTGACTGTCCCTGTGGAGTTACATCTTATTTTTATTTATATGCATTCATAGAATCTTATACAACTTATCTAATTCTATCTAAAAATAGAATCAATATAATATTATTCTAAGATCTAACTTATCAACATTAACAACTAAGTAAATCTTGATTATCTAATCAATCCAATATTCTTGATTAGTTTCTCTTTAAATTGCCACGCTGACAAGCCATGTACTTTCGTCTGATTGATCTCTTTTTCATAACCGTCTAGTTGATCCTACAATCCTTACTTTATCTTCTCTTCGATAAAGTTTTCGGTCTAGATCTTACCACGTGTCATGTGACAATTTGTCTGTTCATTGGCCTCCATTACACGCAACATAATTTTATTGGTTGAGGTGTAATGTTTATTTTTTCTTATTCTGACTGACATTACGTTCTTCAGTTCCCATTTACAATTGCTTTGTTGTTGATGATGATTATTTATCCTTCATTTACTATTATGACTTTATGTTCATTTCACTACGGGCTCGTTGATAGAGTTTTTTTTTCATTTTCTTCAATATAGACTCATTGATACAGTCTTTCCCATTCTCTTCATTTTTTTTCCTTCCCTCGTACATTAAGATCTGTGACAAGAATATTGTACATGAACAATAACATAATAATTTATTAAAATGAGTAAGGAACGAGTGTACCATTTCAAAATTGTATCGCAGGAGTTTGAGTTTGATGTTCCACGTTTATTGGCTGAGTTTCTCTCATTTCTTTCACTACGGGTTCATTGATAGAGTTTCTCCCGTTTTCGAGGACAAGTTCAAATGGATAACCACCATGTTTATTATGATAAAATGACTTATGAACTGCTCGTTTCTTTTGGGCAGAGGACTCAAGTTCAAATAACGAATCATTGCCCCATTTCTGCTTTGTAGGGACTTACGAGCTGCCCATTTTCAAGGACTTAGATCCAAATAAATAACAATGGCCCCATCGGTAAGCCTCCTTCTCGTTCATATTTTATCATACCATTGTGAGTGTTTCTCGCTTTGTGAGCGGCTTCATTTTGGTATTGAGAGGACTTGAATAACGCATTTCCATTTACAAGTATTTTTTAGGAACACGTGACACAGTTTTTCAAACTGCTATTTGACAGGGCATTGTTAATCTCCTTGTTGAGGATGTTGCTGTCAACCCTTATGGTGGAGTTTTCGTTGCCGTAGTCTTTTGTATGTTTTTGTAATTTTCCTTTCTTCAAGACTTTGCAAATTTCTTCTATTCCTTCATCTTACTTTGCTTCCAACTTTGTCTTTCTTTGTCCACTTTCCCTTTCTTTACTTTCTATTTTCATTTTCCACTTCTTCTTTCATCATTTTCACTTTTCCTTTCTCCACTTCCGCTTTCACCACTTTTCATATTTCTTCCTTTTTTGTTGTGGCTGAAGAGCAGAGCCTGGTTGAGGCCTTTGAAGCTGTAAGGAAGTCTTTGGGCGAAGCTGAGAAGGTAAAAGTCGAAGCCGAGAAAGCCAGGGATGAAGCCGTTGCGCAGGAGTAGGCTTCTGGAGTGGAGTATCAGGCTCTATTTGAGGAAGGGGAGATACTCGTCTATAGCACAACTATAGAGATGCCCTAGCAAACCGTCCTCCTAAGCAGGCTCTTGTTATAGAATTTAAGGATTCTATGAATGCTTTAACAGAAGATACTACTGTTGTTACTGAAAAGAATACCTCAGAAATAATTTAGTGGTTGCTTCGACTTAGACTGTTTCCTTTATTTTTGTAGTTGTAATCTTTGTAATTTCTGCTCTATTATCAATGAAAAGGAAACTGTTTTAGCAACTTCTGATCTTCTATTGCTTCATTCTTTCCCTTTGCAAGTGCTTAGATTGTCTTTTCTTCCTCCTCCAAGATTCTGCTACCTTAAAGCATTTTTTCCTTGCAACTTCCATTTTCAAACTTCTCTCTTCATTTTTTTTGAACTTTTTCGTTTCAAACTTCTTCATTTTCAAACTTCTTTCTTTTCAAACTTCTCAAGACTTTTCTTATTGTCATGACTTTTTCTTTTCTCAAGACATTTTCTTCCTTATTTTTCTTTTTCTTTTCATTTCTCAAGACATTTCTTTCCTTGTTTTTCTTTTTCTTTCTCAAGACATTTCTTTCCTTGTTTTTCTTTTTCTTTTACTTTCTCAAGACATTAATTTGCCGTTCTCAATACTTTTTCCGTTGTCATGACTTTTTCTTTTCTCAAGACATTTCCTTCCTTATTTTTCTTTTTTTTTTTCTTTCTCAAGACATTACTTTCCCGTTCTCGATACTTTTTCCGTTGTCATGACTTCTTCTTTTCTCAAGACATTTCCTTTCTTGTTTTTATTTTTCTTTTCCTTTCTCAAGACATTAGTTTCTCGTTCTCAAGACTTTTCCTGTTGTCATGACTTTTTCCGTTCTCAAGACATTTCCATCTTTTTTTTCTATTTCTTTTCCTTTCTCAAGACATTTCTTTCCCGTTCTCAAGACTTTTCACATTGTCATGATTTTTTCCTTTCTCAAGACATTTATTTCCTTGTTTTTTCCTTTCTCAAGACATTTCTTTCCTTGCTTTTCTTTTCCTTTCTCAAGACATTTCTTTCCTTATTTTTCTTTGAAGCTTCTCGTTTACATCTCCTATTTTGAGTTTTGGATATTTTGTAGAATCTGTTTGATGTAGTGGTCAAACAGATCTAATTTTGATTTCCATTCAGGCGAGTTACTAGTATCTGTTATAGGAAAATAGAAGAAATTCTAGCAAAACTATCAATTGAGCAAGGGGGTGGAAAATGATACCACTTTAATGCATTTTTATCTTGACTAGTTGGGAATATCATGTACATCAGTTCATCCTCATGTGGATGAAGTGCCATTACTTGCTTGAAATGTCAAAGATGGTCAACATGATCTGACTTAGCTTCGTAACACTTAAACTTTGGGGCCACGAACCTTTTTGGTATGGGTGCGGCCAAAATTTCCGGGCATAGTGGGGAGCGGGTCAAAGTTTCTAGATCCGCTACTCCACCCGCTTCCAACTTCCTCATCTCAAGCATTTCCACTTAAAGCTCCCACTCGCGCCTCCCGCTCCTAGTGCTCTCGTTGCGCGGATCAAGGCTCCTTCAAATTTCAGTCCTCCACCATCTCATGTTGTCCCTACTCTAAGCATTATGACCCCGTGAAATGACTCTGGGTCACAAAGCATTACTGCTAGTGAACCTTTACCGGCTCTGTGGTAGTTGAAGCATTTTTCTAGCGCTTCCAACATTCTTGTTTCTGGTTCCTTTGTTAAGACACTCTCTTTCTGGTTCAAGTCTTTTGATAGAGGTTGTAGCATCATAGATGTTCATCATTGGGTGGTAGATGAGAATCTTGAGTTTGTTGATTCACTCTCAATGAAAGCACCAAATGTAAACGAAAAAATTCACGATTTTAGAGAATTGGTCGTGAATTTCCTACATCACAATGAAAAAATAAAAAGTAAATAGTAAAATATAATAAACACTATGATTTACGTGGAAAACCCTTAAAGGAAAGAAAGCCATGGGGAGACTATGCAAGTATTTCATTATGCAGAAAGATTTACAAGGCTAATGTAAGCTAGACATCATGCATGTTTCTTGTGTGTGTGTGTTGATGGTTTTTTAGTGTCCATTTAGAGTTACATCTTGCCTTTATTTATAGACCTTCATAGAATCTGATACAGCTTATCCTAATTCTATCTGAAAATATGATCAATAGAATATTCCATTGAGATCTAGATTATCAACAGTAACAACTAAGTAAATATTGACCATCTAATCAATCCAATAGTCTCACTATAAGAAAAATCTCTTTTAGCGACCAAAATTTTAGCCACGAAGTTAATTTCATGGATAAAAGCATCCTTTGGCGACCAACTTTTCTGTTGGTCACCAAAGACCGTGATATTTTACCCAAGAAAGGAAAAGAGGGGCGCACCAAAATTTTTTAAGGCTTTTACCAACAAATATTCAAAATTCGTCACTAAAAGTCATAGTTTTAGCGACCAAATAATAAGTTGGCCGGCAAAAGGTCTACTTTTTGCCTACCAATTTGTATCATCGTCGCAATAGTTCAACTTTCTAAAATGGCATCGTTTTTCATTAGAACTATAAAACACTCTCACTTTTCTCAACTCCCATGTGCGCATAGTTCGTTTCCCCTCCCACCCCCACGACAGAGTCTTCACTGTACTTTGTTGCTGACTGTCTGGCCCTTTCTCTTCTTCTCTGTCGATGACCACCAAGGTTTAGGTAAGCAAACCTCTTTCGCCGTTAGTCACCAGGTTCTTTTTTTCCTTTCTCTTGTTGATTGTCACCGAGTAAAATCTAGGGTTTTGTTCTTACAATGGTTTTTGAGAAATAGATTCTTGTGGTTCTGAATTTTTGAAGATATTTTGTTCTCCAAGTGCTTAATCTGCAGGAATGTATACTAATTTCATCATATTTTCATTTAAGATTGTCGATTGTATTGATTAATATGAGATTACTAATTTTGCCGATTGTATCGAGTAATCTGAGATTTCATAAAATTGTTCTAGTTATTTCTGAGTAATCTGAGTTTATGCTCATTGTCTTCATTTCTTCCTATTTTCATTTTGAGAAATCATATATTTTGCTCTAATCTCTAATGTATATTATCCAATCACAATCACCCCCTTAAATATTGGGAGATAGAAAATACTGCTAGTGTGACTTCTGTTGCTATTGTTAGCTTTAGCAGCACAAACCCTGGCCTCAAAATCCTTGATTTTGCAGTGTTTGCCAATAATTTAGCTACTGACTTGGTAGTGAATACCACTTTTCTTGATTCCTATAATAGTGAAGAAGCTAAAGAGTGTTCTTGGTGGAAGTGGTTAAGGTTGATTATGATTTTGTTTCCATTAATCTTCTGTAATTTCAACTTCATATCAGTATTTTCTATTAGCTATTAATTCTTTCAGTCAATCTAATGGATATTTATGCTGTTTTCGGAATAAATTTATCAATTCCTTGTGGTTTTGTTGAATGAAAGTGTCATATCCCTATAACATTAGTTATTAAAAATGTTAGAATGTGTCTCACATCATAACGACATGTTGGAATGTGTTAAAATTACTAAATCTTATGTTGGTTAAATGGTTTTTGTTCCATTCTCTATAACACATAGGTTTTAATGAGTAAAACAATTGAAATTCTCAATGTAGTATTAAAATCTTAGTTGGAAATGTGATTTTCATGCCGTATAGTTCGCCTTGTGTTAGATATGTTACATAGTTAACTCTATTGTGTTGTCGTCCAAGAGGCAGTGTCGAAATGTGTCTTGCAATGCAAGACTTTCTCCATTCTGTGCTGGTTGAAAAAACTTTAATCTTCATAGAAAATGTACATTAGACCCTCTGATTTCAACAAACCACTACCTCAATGGTACTAGTTGACTCTGATTTCTTCTGTAGACTAGCCAGCCACACTCATAATATGGGGAAAGAAAACAAGAGACATTTTAAATCATATATAATATTCATTATGATGTGGATAGGTCTTCATGCATAACATGACCATATCTAATACAATTCACCTCAATGGGTCAAGCACATTTACCTCCCAGTACAGTCACCAGTTCAATTTGTGATGGTGCGTCTAAATATGAAAGTCTCAGATAAAAAAACCCAACCTGCCTCAAATTACCAAAGGAAAAAAGTGTTCACTTCGACAAATTACCTTAAAATGCATCCACCAAAATTATCTTAATTTAGCTTAAATAATTAGATTGGAAAACGCAAGGAAAACATTCCAAATATATTGAAATGATTTGATAATCTCTGAAAACTCTGTAGGAATCTATAATTGACTACCATGAAAATTCAGCGATGTCGCGTTCTTCCTAACTTTGAAGTTATGTGAAAGTTAGGTAATGACCTCTATGATAAGATCATAGTGCAAAGAGCTCCAACTAGGAGAGGGACCATAGAAAATATTCAAGTGCTTTCCAAAATCCTATCATAAAGCAGTTTGGTTGCCCAAAAAAAATTATTTCCTATCATAAAGTAGTTTGTTTGATGATGATGACAATGAAAAGAAAATGCATGAGCTTTAGTCATTAATTACAATACTTTGGGTAGTTGTTGAAACTTCTTGTCCTTAGAGCTTAGCTTAAATATTTTATGTTAGTTGAAGGGTAAGTATAATTCTCAACTAAACTCTTTTCATTTTAATAAACTTAACATTATACTCTAATGTTATGAATTGGATGTGATTGGCCCCATCTTGTCTCTTGACAGTGAAGATTGGACCTACTTAGTTGGCTTCCATAGGATTTGGTTTTGGGAAAGATTAGAACGCTTGAGCTTTAGTCATTAAGGGCAATCTATGTCATTACATGTGCTTGTGATTATGGCATTAAGGGCAAAAATTGTAAATATGGTGCTTGTGATTATGACAACATAAGAGAAATGACGAGATAAGAGATATTCATGTTCTAATCCCAATGATTCATCACCTAGTATAATTCTTAATTTCATGTTTATTCTTACTAATTAGTATGATATTTATGTTAAGTAACATTACAAGTCAATACCCAAAGTAGTAATTAACATTGTAGAAAAAAGAAAAATAAATAAAACTCTATATGCCGAATACATTTAATTTCCTTTTCTTAGCCATCTAGAGTTTTGATATTGAACTATATATTTCCATTCCTCTTCTAAACTTTAGTTAGTTAAATTATCATCTATTCATATGACTTTAAATTGAAAATGTTTTAATTACTTAGGAATTAGTATGTTGAAGGTTTTATTTGATTAGATATCTTTTTGTTAAGAGTTTTTCTAACTAGTTATTTAATTTACAAAGTGACAAAATGGATAAGAGTTGGATAACAAATCATAATAGATTGTCCAAGGAGTATATTGATGGTATTTCACAGTTTATGAGCGTGGCTAGTAATTATCTCAATGTAGAGGGGAAAACTCGTTGTCCATGTAAAAAATGTATTAATTCAAGACAATTGTCTTTAATAGAAGTTAAAATGTATTTGTGCCAATATGAAATGACATTGAGTTATGATCGTTGAGTGTTTCATGGTGAAGAGATACAAAGATATCATCATTCATCAAAGATGGAGATGAATAATACTACATCTCACCTTGGTGGTGATGATGATGTTGATGCGATGAGAGAAATGTTAGATAACATGTGTGGTTTTATTGGGATGGAGGTGAATGGTGAACGAGTTGGAGAGGATAATATTGATAGAATAAATCTAAATGCAGAGATGTTAAACAGATTTAGTGATTTGTTTAGTGAAGCCGCAGAAGAACTTTATCCTGGTCATTAAAAGTATACTTCACTATCTTTTATTGTGAAGTTGATGCATATCATAGTGCTTAATCATTTGAGCAATAAGTCATTTGACCAATTACTTGGAGTTTTAAATGATTAGCTTCTCTTTAGATTGTCACGTTATCAAGTCATGTATTTTGGTCGAATTGGTCTCTTCTTCATAACCGTTTAGTTGATCCTACGATCCTTGCTCTATTTTCTCTTTGATAGAGTCTTTGGTCTTGATCTTATCATGTGTCATGTGAAAATTTGACTGTTCAATAAGTATTTTCATTCTCATGACAATTAAAAAAAAGATAATGAGGTTAATATAGCAACTCATTTTTATCACATTCTATTATCTGAAAATAGAAAGTGAAATGATCAAAATTGAAAAGATAGATGATATTTTTAGAAGGTATTTGAATGAAAATTGAATAATATTATTTATTTTGTTTTACGATGTTAAAATTTAAAATAGTAGATCATTTTTATGGCCTCTAAAATATAAAGTCATTTTAGTTATTAATTAACCTTTCAACTTTTTTTCTCGAACATCATGAGTATTTTGATAATCGTTGTTGTTAGTAAAAATATAAAGTATATTAACTTGATAATATATGCGTCACAATATCTTTTGTGAAAAAAATATTATGCTTAGTGATATAATTAATATCTCTTAATTATAATTAGATGTAATAATCTCATCACGTTTAATACGGTTTTTTCACATATACAAATTAATATGTTAATATGTTATTCATATTTTAACCGTCAATTATTTTTTTCTTATATCAAAGTTGTTTAAAATATACCGTTAATGTCATTTAATATATGTCAAATCAGACTATAAATTATATCGTTACAATGTGTCATAATAACTATTATAAATATAATTTATATCAAAATTGTTTAAAATATGCTGTTAATTTCGTATAATATATGTCAAATCAGACTATAAATTACATGATTATAATAAATCATAAGAACTATTATAAATATAATTTATGAATAATCATGAAGTATATAACTTAAAGAGTAAATTAATTATAAATTATATTATTACAAATCATGGTAAGTATTATTTTGAATTGAGATTGATTTTATTTTGGTGAAACAAGAGATAATATTCGGTGTTGTTTTTCTTCTTGTTGAGAAAAAAAATAACAGAGAGAATTATGGACTTGGATAGTCAATCTAGCTGTGCAAAATCCATTGGCTCAAGAGTTTCTTTTTCTAGTGCTCGGAGTCTTCTTTTGAATCCACACTTTTTTATTTATCATTTTTGGTTTGAGAATGTATTAAGTCTTAGGATACATTTGTTTTGAATTGAGATTGATTTAATTTTGGTGAAACAAGAGACAATTATTTGTCTACAATCTGAATTGTACAAATGAATTTCAACTATTCAAATCGAGTAAAAAATTAAGAATTTTTATTCTTTTTTACGTGCCAAGCTTATTTAAGCTATTAAAATCATTTTTAAATGATTTAGGTCACTTGAATAAGATATTCTTATATTTTATTAAAATAAAAGAAGATTTTGATCCTTTTTTTCCTCTATGATTAGTGAGGTTCTGAACTTTACAACAACCTGATATTTAAAGAAGAAGCATGTAGTTATAAATGAGTTTGGTTATTTACCACAACTAGCTTGTAAGGGACATTAATTAGTACAATTTCTAGCTAGCAACAAAATTTTTGTTTCAACTCCATAACACCCTGTAACGAACACGAGTCCAACCAATTTAACTAGCAAAGATTTGGATTCAGGCTAAAGATCATATAAGCTTATTTAGCAGTCTCATAACTCTCGAGGTTAAAAGGATGTATGCCGAGATGAATTTCAGGTTGTGTTTTAGGGTTCTTAGATTGAATGTTCTATTTTTTACAATGCTATAGAAGGTGATACTTATTCAAAAACTAGAATTGAAGCCCTATGATTCTTATGGTGGTTTTCTCATATACCAAAATCTTGATCTGTAGTGGTTTTATTCATTTTCTTCTTATGAAGTCTCGTTCTCGTTCGACTTTCTCCTAAATTAAAAATGAGGCTCTGATTTAGAAGTTTTAGGACAATACAAGATTTTTAATTCGTATGATTCACGTTTGTACTAATCTAATGAGACAACCAACTTGGGTGGTGGAGCATTTATTTGGACGAGATGAAGAATCTTTCTTTAAATGAAACGAACAAAGAAATAATCAGACCGATTCCCTAAATAATTTTCTGGATATTCCTCAATGTCTCAGGTATTCGCAAAACGTGAGAATAAAATGAAGAATTGTTTGGGAATCCTACAACACCGAACCAAATTTGTATCTTTTATCTCTATAAAAAATGATAGAATTGCTTGGGAAATTCTATCAATAATGATAGAATCTCTAAAAAATGATAGAATCATATGCTTCTAGAAGAAATCAAAAAATTGCTTGGGAATCTACATGACGACCCGAATCTGTATCTTTTATATTTCTATAAAAAATGATATATGAAAAATGAATGAGTATTAGTGAATCAATTCCAATCTTATAGTTGTTGTCTCATGATCTTATGGTGAGTCATAATAATACAGTTGAATTATTGTACCAGAGTATATATCCCATCATCCTATGGTTTATGCCTCGACTTATGTCCGTATTTGATTTTAGTTGAATGACACTACATAAAAAAGTCTATCTAATGTGTAGAAAAACTCAAACTTGGATGTTATGAAATTGGGAATGAGTAGTAAATAATAGGGAGATCTGTAAAAATGATCAACTTTTTAACAATAATTATCGGAAAACTTTTTTTCTTTACATAAAATAGCCGGAATAATGTAAATTCTTTAATTACATCTGTGTGCTTTTATAAATATATATTTACTTCAGTCATTTTAAAAAAAAAAGAGCAAATCATGCTATTTTTGCATTTTGAACTGGAAAATTAATTGTTTTTGTTGCTTTCTGTAAATAATATTAAGCTGCAGATTGGGTCAAGTTCAAACGGTATCATGAAGTGTATGGGCCGGAGTTAGTCAATTAGTTTAGTTTCTGATGGGCCATTGTTAGCCAGTCCATTGGATGGGGCATTGGCCACTCAACTATTTTGAAATTCACCATCTTTTTGTACAACAAAACGAATTTCCTCTATTTCAAACAGAAAGAAACAATGAAAAAAAAAAGCAAAGGAATTGACGCTGTAATAGTTTATCATGTCCGGCAACTACAAACATAATTATAAACTTATTAATGACATGAAAAATTAAAATAATATTCAATTTTAAATATTTGTTTTGAAGAAGGGAGAAAAGAAAGAACTCACAAGACATAGTGACTAATTAGACTTACCTCTCAACCGTTCAGACATGTTCAAAATATAAAAGCAAAAACATGGTATACTCAATTTTTATAATTTAAAAAGTTATATTGACGCAGTTGGTTAAACTCGCATACACATATCCTAAAAGTTCTGAATTCGAGTCATATTCTCCCATTCTCCTTAAAATTTGTAATGTAAATTTTACAAAAAATAAATAAAATTTAATCTTGTGCTAAGCTGATTTAAACGATTGTGATCAGAGTAGATTAGATTTATGAGTAATATTTATTAGGGAGAACTGTAAAAATAGCCCATTTCCTAACTCAGGTTGCAAAAATGTCCAGAAATTTTTTTATTGCAAAAATTGCCGAAATATAGTAAGAATTTATTTACCACTATGTAATTTGAGTAAATATATTATTTACTAAGGTCATATTTCAGTTGTTTTTGTAAATAAAAAACTTTTCGACCATTTTCACAACTCCACCTCCGAAACTTGTCTTTTCCTGTTATTAAATATTAATTTTTTAATGAATCTGATTCGTTTAGACCTGACTGAATATCCTACGATTAATTAATTAGTTAATACGAGTGACCACATCTATATAATAGAAGAACTTATGGGTAATCCGTGAGTATCGTAACCCCTTAAATAAATATTTGACACTTGATAAAAAGTAACAAAAAATATTCTTTTACTAAATGTCAATTTTTTAATTGAGGGGTACGGTACGCTCAATGGTACAATAATTTTTCCCTATACCGCACCATGATGCATCTTTTTTTCTCTACAACTTTTCAAGCTCAATTACCAAATTTTTCTCCTTACTCTCTTTTTGTCCTTCTACCTAATCCTCAAACAACACATCTCTTATGTCTCTGATTGAGTATGAGATTAGGAAAAGCCACTTCTTTTCTTTTTATCTCCATTATTGAGCCAGAGAGACCCAGACAAAGCCCAAAGAAGAAACCAAAAGGTCATTTTATAAAAAAAAGCATTCAATACAATTTATATCCACGAATGTAAGTTGATGATAAAATAAGTTAAAATAAGCTTGTTTTAGCTCTGGTTAATCTCAAAATGTACATGCTCTCGGTAAATAGTTTACTCAAGAAATTTAGAGAGCAATAAATTTCTTCAGTCCGATGAGACAAGAATCAAATTGGAGGTTTAAACTCAAAATGTTTGAGTCCAGGACTCAGTCCTAGAGTTTTTCCTCAACCACTACACTAACTGTGTTGGGGTTCAAATTCATAAAGTTATGTATAAATTCTATACGGATAAAATAATTGTTTAAGTTTAAGTTTACGTATTTAATTGTTTACGTTTAACTAATTATTTAAAATATATTTAAAAATAAATAAGAAGACAGAGAAAATAAAAAGGTAGTGAGAGTCGAGGAGTAAACTTTTAAGAAGGGACTTTTTGTTGGAATAATTTGTGCTTGATTGGCGCTTTTGGATCTGTCTTTAAAGCAATGAAGCCTTTTCTGTCTAGTTTTTATTCTTTATTATCTCTTACTTTTTGTAGAACCCAATTAGGTTTTAGGTGTTTGATCTTTGTCCATATATGTAAATGGAATATGCATATTCAAATTTAATTCCCGAGGCACACACTATTTCTACATTTAATTATTACATG
Organism: Datisca glomerata; assembly: GCA_003255025.1. Classification (NCBI taxonomy): domain Eukaryota; kingdom Viridiplantae; phylum Streptophyta; class Magnoliopsida; order Cucurbitales; family Datiscaceae; genus Datisca; species Datisca glomerata. The sequence continues at coordinate 557,017 of QANY01000733.1, forward strand.
TTTCTTTTGGTGGGTATAAACTTTAATATTGATATAAATAATGGTCTAAAAAATCTTGATATAATAATGTAATGGGATGTTTTTATATACAAAGATAGTGTTGGTAAATGATTGTCACCATAGGCTGTAACGCATGAATAGGGTACTGTCAGTAGGAAAAATGCAAAAAATAAGAAAGTCACGCAGCAAATGTGATAAGGATACTGCTTGCCTGCATGACTTAACAGCCAAAGTGTCAAATCCCTAACCCCATTCAAAAGCTAAACAACCATAATGTGATCATATAGAACTTTTAATTATTTTGGTTAAATGCATATTTTTCCACTAATGAAAAGTAGAATGCTTATATTTTCAAAAACTGTGTAATTCACTCTATCTATTTGAAACTTTTATTCAAACCTTTCATTTAAAATTGTTTAGTTTTTCTTAATTGTGTATAACATTATTTCTGTTACGAAAGTTCTAGTAAAATTAGAAATTTCCAAACTTTTAGTGCATCTGAAATTATTGATTTACATAATTAGAGGTAATAAATTAAGTTTATGAAGAGATCTACAAACAACATATAAGACATTTATTGTATATTAATTAAAATAAACAACTATTTAATACATTCATACATTTATATCGAAACTGAACAACTTATAAAAGTTTGTTGTATATTAATTACAAGAAAATTATAAATAGTACAATATACTTTTAGTTATTAATATTCAATATTTTCTCAATATATGTTGTAATGAAAGAGTCAATAAAACAACAACAAATGATATTTTCAACGTGGTTCGGTCAACTTTCTACGTTCATAGTTTTTCCCATTATATCATCATCATTATAAACTCAATATCGACTCAACACCATTTAACTCAAAACTTTAATCACTTTCCTATTCACAAAGAGAATCTAAGTCAAATCCTATTATCACCACAATATATTTCCCTAAAATATCCCCATAAATCAAGAAACAAATCTTAAACAAATTTGAGCCATAGTTTCTAACGAATCTCCACCTTGACTTAAATTCCACCAACATCGAACAATAATCATTGTTGCAGCTCCACATGGAATCAAACCATCTTCAATCACAAACATCGAACATTAACAACACCATATCTTTGCACATTTTAGATCGTTTCTATCTCAAATGAAAACTCTCGTACCATCCAGGATCAAACCAGCAGCTTTCATAATAATTGTTGTAATGGAAATGTCAATAAACAATAACAAAATGACATTTGTAACGTGGTTCGGTCGACTTCCTATGTCCATAACTTTTTTCATTATATTATCATCATTACAAACTCAATATTGACTCAACACCACTTAACCCAAATTCCATTACGCCTAAATCTAAACTCAACAGGCACACATGCACTCACATACAAAGGAGCAATAACTAGTTCACACAAAAGTCATAATTTCTTGATCAGACTATATGCAACATATTAGCTTGAAAATCATCTTCAGCACAAGCAGAGTCCTCTAACTAGTCACTCAATATCATGGGAATCTCCCGCAGGGTAGGGTCTCCTCGGCATGGGGTTCTCCCGCAGGGTAGGGTCTCCTCGGCATGGGGTTCTCCCGCAGGGTAGGGCCGCCTCGGCATAGGGTTCTCCCGCAGGGTAGGGCCGCCTCGGCATGGGGTTCTCCCGCAGGGTAGGGCCGCCTCGGCATGGGGTACTCCCGCAGGGTAGGGCCGCCTCGGCATGGGGTTCTCCCGCAGGGTAGGGCCGCCTCGGCATGGGGTTCTCCCGCAGGGTAGGGCCGCCTCGGCATGGGGTTCTCCCGCAGGGTAGGGCCGCCTCGGCATG